>JAPYYV010000259.1:0-37345 GCA_030522625.1 Copidosoma aretas
TGAAAGATGTAGAAAATAATGATGATAGATCAGTTTTAGCTAGGCATTGTAGGGACACTGGACATATGTTTGATTTTGACAAAATGAAGGTCTTAGACATAGAAAAGTCAAAGTTCAAAAGAGAATTTTCAGAATTACTTCACATTTCTTGGCACTGTGATAATATTAATAGAAAGTCTGACTTACATAAATTATCACAGTCTTATAAAACATTGATTCAATCGATTCATAAAAAGTTACAATAGATATTACATGCATATGTGTATTGTACGTTTGGTACTGTATTGTATAATGGAATCAAACGTGTAATATACTTTTCGGAGTATATTAAAATCACCCATGTGATGTCTGGTGTATATAGTAATATATAGTAGTCCATTCAGGGTTGTTCCTACTGTTCCTAGTGCATACAAATATTTTTACTTAGTGACATATCCATGATCTACATATAATGAATCTATGCTTGACTCATGGTTTGATGGAGGAGGTAGGCACTCTGCGCATTTGATACCTTTATGGTGGGACACTGTAATTATTTCACGTTTTGTCAGCATTTGTATACGTATGTAAAACAAACAAGTTTCTGTTCTATTAATTATTTCTGTGCAAAAAGTAAGTTTAACATTTTTTGATAAATTGTATGCTTGTATGAATGATTTAATTGTTACACGGTTATGACTCTATTGTAGGACTAGATATGTAATCTAAAACTTAGGGGCACGCAGTAAATGGTGGGGAGTGCTTAAGGCACCTGCATGAGTTGAACAGTGCGTATGTTAAATTAAAATTTATACTTTTTTAATATTTCTACTATAGATCATAGTTTAATTAATCATATATTATGTACAGGGTAATTGTGTCCTGAAGAGGCTGTCAATGAACAGCGAAACGTTGACGATTGTAATGTAATACATTAAGATGAGCACTCCATATTTGGATTTTATTTTGTGTAATTGAATGCATACATCCAAGGAGTGAGAAAGAAGAAGAATCATAGTCATTAAATATCTTCCCTCCCCCACATTTTTTTCTGTAATTGATCAGATAAATTTGGTAGAATAAGCATCAATTCAGTGATTCTTGACAACATAACAAGGAAGATGGGAAATCGTAGGTACTGTAAGCCACAAATAGAGGGAGAAAAACGTCAAAGACGGAGTCGGCGTAAAAGAAAGTAGATCACCGAGACACCATTTTGACAAGGAATAAATATTTTTGACGTCACAGACTTCGTTCGAAAGGTGCTCGTGACCGACTCTGTATACGGCTTAATCAATTTTTATAAAATAACAAGTCAGCTCTTTGTAGGACCCCTAAAAGTTTTAACCGTAATATCTACATCAATATTTTTGCTTTACACATTATTTTTTTTTTCTATAAAATTAAATAACTTTGGTCTCAACGTTTAAAAGTTTTATGGCTCTAAAAAGAGCCGATTGATTTCTATTTACATGTTATATTTCACATAGCGTCGATCTCATCCTTCTCCTCTGATACCATGATAATGAGCATATCGCTATCTTCCTCTTAATCTTGATGTTCCTTTTGGACCTCATTGTTTAACTTAGCTATTGCTGCCAGCAATTCTTTGATATGCTCACTTAGCATTGGGCAAGTGAGGAATCTCAGAAACCCAACCGTGAAATCGCTCATACTGCTGCTGATGCTGCTATTGAAATACTGAAGCCTTATGATGAAAAATTGTAAAAGAGTCTGCTTTAATGGACCAATTAACGATTGTTCCCGCTCCCCATGCTGTGGTCGGTGAAGGGAGTTGATAATCTTGGACTGGAGGGGTTTACCTCTCACCGTTCTATACAAAACGTACTGATTCGGAATTTTCGTCACTTGGGTCATAGTAATTCGATCACGAGCACAGAGTGGAATACTGACGATAACAAGTTCACTATTGAAGAACTCATATTTCTGAGTGACGAATCAATGCTAAATTTTATCACCAGCTTCCAGTTTAAAGACCGTGATGGAGAAGAAGCACCTGATGAGAGCCATGAAGAATTACCTTAAGAAGCTTAAGACGAGGAAAACCAGAACCTTCGGATTCCAGCACAGCACAGCCGTGATCTACATCACCGCAGCCACCACGGTCTCCAGTGCAACATGTGTATGTGGCAACGCAGACTACTTTATCATCGACATCAAGATTTTCGGAAAAAATTTGGGATATTCACCCCGCAAACGCCGAAATAGTCCTCCTCGGCTTGAGTAGTCTTTAAGTACGAAAAGCTTTGAATCCTAAATAAAAGAAAAAAAGTCTAACGTAAGGTCTCAGTTACTCTAAACAGTTTTATATATATGCATAGGTACTTATATTTTATTGGTATAACACCAATCTTTAATTAGAGAACTGTTAGTTCTTACGTTTAAAATTTCGGTCCAAAAAAGGACTGGTTGTTCATTAGGTCAGTTAAGCCAAGAAAAAAGTAAAGAATCTCACTCTAGACTTAGTGCAACTATGAAAAAGAGAAAATAAAATAATCTCTCTAGGCTTCGTGCAGCATTGAAAGATAAAAAGACAAAGCAGAGAGAGATCTTTATCTTAGGTAGTTAATACGTTTTAAATAATAGGCTCTTGAAAGAGCTTTTAATAGTCAATGAACTCTTAAAAGAGCCGATTAACCCGTAGTTCTATACGTTTAAATCATTAGTTCTTAAAGCTGATAGTACACTAATAGGCCCTGAAAGGAACCTATTTCAGCTTCTTCTGCTGCCGGTTTTAAGGCCGCTTCCACCGCTGCTGCTCGTCCACTACTGCTGCTCCTGGTGCCATTACCGCTGCTACTGCTGTTGCTCGTCCCCCACTGCTGCTTCTAGTGCCGTTACCGCTGCTTCCGTTGCTCGTCCACCGCTGCTGCCGCTCCCTGTGCTGCTTCTATTGTTTCTGACAGTACCGAAGCTGCTCGTCCACCGCTGCTGTTTGTCTCCATCTCCTCGCTGCCGCTCGTCTACCGCTGCTCTGCTACTGCTGCTGCCTCTGACGCTCCTTCGAAATCAAATGCGACTGATGCGCGAAAGAGCTCTCTTATATCTATTCTAAAGTAGCTACTCTGAACCATGTGTGGTGGGGGTAATGTTCGGAGTAGGTATGTGCACGCGATTATGCGCTTAGGGCCTCACTCCGTGCTTTGTCATCAGCCTTTTTCAGGGCCGCTGTTTACATGGACTCAGAAGTTTTTTTAAATTTTCTTATAAGCGCTAAGGCTTATCTCCGAGTCCGCGCTTCGTGGGCCCATTTCATGGCCATCTTTGATTTTGAGTTTCATTTAGAGATGTACGGAAACCGATCTACCCCCTTCACCAGTTTCACATGAAAATTGAGAATGGAGACTTCGAGGTATTAGAGGAGATTATTTCATACGATGTATTTTCGAATCCTCATTACAACACTGATAATGATGACTATTTGCCTACCAAAGCGTATTTAACGCATGATGAGGAGAAGGAGGAAAAAGCTCTCTCCTTCTTCCTATCCACACTTATTATCACCGATTGATTCATCAATCTGGAGGTTTACGGCAGATGATATATTTGATCAATTCATCGATGAAATCTCCCCAGAATCTCCAACAACATCGAGATCATCGGATCCAGATTTGCAAGTAATTTGCCGTCGTCGACTGCTCAAGAATGAAAAACTAAAACCTTTTAATCCAAATAAAAATATAAAGACGTCAGGGAAGAGAACGTTATATTTTAAATTACAATAAAGTTCAAAAACTAGAAAGAAGGTTCATGAAGTAGTTACTGGATGATATGGTTGTAATACATAGAAGGGGGCACTGGGTAGGGCTTCCTTGCACTTTCTTTCTATTTAATATATTCTATAATATGAAAAGGATACTACGAAGTCATCTTCATTAAGCTGAAAATTAAATGTTAAGGCTTATACATCTAATTATTTAATGTGTAATCGTTTTAGGATTCATTTTAGAGCATCAGGACCATGGCGGACTTGCAGTACTTTAAACTGACAGAGAAAATGTTGCTACGTTCATTAGATTATGCAGCTAGCATGGATGTAGATAATTCAGACTTACGCAGAGGAATGCAATTATTTCCGGACGCGATTGCTGCGTTTGAAAAATTGCTTACTTTATCAAAATTGACGAGAGCTAAAAAGCAGTCATGTATAGCGCTTGTAGCTTATATGGGGAGCATTCAAAAAAATCGACTCTATTTTTATCTAAAACTGACAGAGACTTAAGTTCAAATTCAGATGCAGCACCTCAAAATACTGTTCAGTGGAAGGATCTAACACAACAGCTTTTGATAGACGTATATGATCCAGTATTATTACGAATATTGCTTATCTGGATATTGAACCGTTCTTGGATGATGCAAGAATCTTATTTGAAGCAAAATTATGCCCGCTTTTCAAGAACACAGTGCCTTAAAAGTTAGGACTGAACTTTAAAGTGAGTACGTGGTACGTAAGGAGGATAGTAAAATTAGTGAGATAAAATATTTTAATACTAAAAATAGTTCAATTTATAAATCTACAAATCTTAGTGGGTGGTTTGATGTTAATGTAAGTGAACCGTTAAGAATGCAGGTTGAAGAGTTTTAAAAAAAAAATTCGAGTTGGTCATTACAACAAATTATGAATTTAGTTATAAATATTAATAAGTTCATTCCTATGAAGGGAACTTCATACATTAAATTACCATGTATTATTTAAAATAAAAAATCTTGTATTGATGTAAAAAATAGTGACAATGAGTGTTTTGTGTGGGCAGTATTATCTACCGTACATCCTGCAAAAACACGACCTGAACGCATTAATTGATATGTGCAGTATCAAAATGAACTCAACTTTTGCGGAATAGAGTTTCCAGTATCAGTAAAAGACATAAATAAATTTGAAATACAAAATCCTGTCTTAGTAGAATTATATATTCTTTAATAATTTAAATACAACCTTAACGTGGTTCCGTGTCATATAAGTTTTGTTATAAAAGAAAAACATGTCAATTTATTGCTTCTTTAAAATTTTTATCTTGATGGATATGACGAAGAAAATCATGAAACACTGAGCAATAACAGTATTTCAGAGCACAAAGTTCACTATGAATGGATAGAAAATGTATCAAGATTAGTAAGAAGTTAGTTAACTAATCATCATGGTATATATTGTTTTTGTGATGGATGTTTGAACTTTTTCAGCACTTAACAAAAACTTGCAGCTTATGAAATCGATTATGCAATTATTAATAAGTGTAAAGTAAAACTTTCTACTAAATATAAAAGTGTGCTTTAATTAAATTATTTTCACTACAAATAAAAAGTTCCTTATGTGATGTATGATGATTTTGAGTGCCTTTTAAAGCCAGTAGAAGGTGATGTACGAAAATTTCAAAAATATGAAGCATATAGTATTGGACACTGTATCAAGTGTAGTTTTGATGATACGCGCTCAGTCTTCTGTAGCTACAGACAAGCAGATGATATTCATGGAGTGAAAACCCCTGCAGAAGGGTTTGTTTATAAACTTAAAGCTCTCGCAGATGAACTAAGCCGAATGTGTTAGGACTCAAAGCCATTGAATCTTACCAACGGTGGGTCGTTAAACTTTACATCAGCTAAATTATGTCATATCTGCGGAAAAGCTTTCATGAAAGGAGAAAAAAAATTACAGGACCACTACCATTTCACTGGAAAGTTAAAAGAAGCAGCTTACAAAATATGGATTGTAAATTTAAAAAACTCCAAATACATTCCCGTGATCTTTCACAATCTGACGTGATATGATTCTCACTTAACAATAAAAAAAATTGCTTAAGCTGCCGACTTTAAAGAACGTGTCACACTCATCGCAGAAAATAATAAAAAATACACTTCTGTCACAAAGCACATTGATGTTAGTGATATCAACTTCAGATTGATTGACTCGTTCAGGTTTATGGCATCATCGTTGGAAAAGCTATAATCTTACTTAGATCGATACGATATAATTTTAAGAGCGTTTCTACAAGACATTAACACTTAAGATAAAAAAAAATCATCATTGAGAAAAGGAGTTTATCCGTACGATTACGTCAGTTCTCTTGAGAAGATTAAAGATGAGCTGGTACCAAAAAAAGAGGACTTTTCACAGCAAACTTCCCGATAGTGATATCTCTAACGATGAGTACAATCATGCTGTTAATGTATGGAATACGTTTAATATTCGAACTCTTGTCAAGTACTTGGATTTATATTTAAAGACTGACGTGTTATTGCTTGCGGAGGTCTTCGAAAATTTTCGCACAACTAGTATTATCGCGTACGGACTTGATCCTGCACACTATTACACGACACCTGGCTTAAGATAGAATGCTATGCTAAAATGTACATAAGTCAAATTAGAGCTCCTTACTGACATAGACATGCTATTGTTTATTGAAAGAGGTAGCAGAGGTAGCATTAGTCAGTGCTGTCACCGCTATGCTGAGGCGAACAATAAATATATTACTAAAGGTTTTAATCCAGAGAAAGGAAAAAAAAATTTTATGTACTATGACGCAAATAATTTATATTGATGGGCAATGACGCGGACCTTACCCTCTGGGCTTTAAATGGATGAGTGATCTTGACTGACCCGATTCTTTCCATGTTCCGGATAATCATTTTTACGGCTACATAATAAAAGTTGACTTGGGTTACCCTTGGAACTTACACGATGAGCACAAGGATGTAACTTTGTTCCCTGAACATATGACTCCACCCGGCTCCAAGCAGAAAAAGTTAATCCCTACATTATACAACAAATACGGTTACGTCAGTCACTATCGAGCTTTGGAACAAGCTTTGAAGCATAAAATTTTTGTTTCTTGAGAAAAATTCATACAGGATTAAAATTCAATTAAAGCCCGTGGGTAAAGTCATACGTTGATCTAAATACTAAGGAAAGGAAGAACGCCAAAAACGAGTTTGGAAAACTCTTTTTCAAGCTCTTAGATAATTCTGTTTATGAAAAAACAGTGGAGAATTAGCGTAAAAGAGTTGATGTCAAACTTGTGAATAAGTTGCATGGACGATACAGTGCTGAGACTCTTATTACTAGGCCGAACTTCCACAGTCGCAGAATATTCGCTAAAAATCTTGTGGCTATACAACTCACACGCATAGATATAACAATCAAGAAATTTATCTACGTCGGATTAAGTGTACTTGATGTATCGAAAACTCTGATATTCGATTTCCATTATTAGTATATAAAGCAACGTTTTGCTGGTGTGTGTAAGTTATTATACACTGACACTGATACTTTAATTTAGTAAATTCGAGGCAGCGACATCTACGAAGTCATGAGTGAAGATATCGATAAGTTCGATACATCAGATTACGCAGACGACAACCCATTTAACTTACCACGAAGTAACAAGAAAGTGATCGGACTTGTAAAATACGAGTGTTGTGCTAAAATTATGCTTGAATTTATCGGTCTCTGTAGTAAAATGTAATGTATTCGTGTACAAGACGATAAGTTGACTAAAAAGCAAAAGGTGTAAAGACTTTAGTTCTTAAAACAAAAATAAGTTTTAAAGGCTATAAAGACTGTTTGTTCAACAAATTTGAAATCGCATGTGTGCAAAATCTTATACGATCAAAGCAATATGACGTCCACATTGAAAAACAGCGAAAAAAAGCCCTAAGTCCACATGCCGATAAGCGCCATCTGCTGCCGAACTCTATAGACACGCTGCCTTGGGGTTATAATCTCATCATAAATAAGGAAGATGAAGCATTGCTACAAATACTCCTAGAGGGGGTAGAAGAAAAAGATAGAGAGCAACAGCCAAAGAAGGTGGGAGGTGTTGGAGTAAGGGAAGCCTCTGGAGAGGGGATAGACCTACATCAGGAGATGCTTCAGCCTGCAGAGCGTATTCTATCACTGGACGAGTCAGAGAGCACATTAAGTCCTTCTAGCAAGATACAAAGGCTTTAACTCTTCGTGTTCTTCAAGAGATTTATACTTACTTCGAGGTGAGTTACTACTTATTCAATAATATACGGTAAGCTATGGACATGAGCTAATAAATTTTTTATAAATGGACTTTGCTGCATTAAACCAAATTGCTAACAACAACTACCTTCCGACAAGAAAGTTATCGGAGTTGGAGAAGGCGCGAGAATACATAGTGACTGAGCTTAATAACATCAACATCCGCTTTAGATGCAAGATTGTCATCATCATCAACGATGAATTCCAAGTCTTTGTTCCAAATCGTGTCTCAAAAGCCCTCGAAAAAAGTGATGACTCATATTGCGAGTTGCAAGAAAAAATTCGGAAGTTGGCTTTGTTCAAAGTTTGCCATGGTGATGATAAATTCAAACGTGTGAATTTGTTAACTTATATTTGTAATATTAGTTTTATAAATTCATTTGTTTGTATCAATAAAAAAAGAAAAAAAAAAGAGAAAGTTCATGGAGGGAAAATTATTGGAACATAGGTTGTTTCCCACAGAAGGCAGCGGTGGTTAGGGCCCCCTTTACTTTCTCTTGTTTTTAAATAAATATCTGATTTATTAACCCAACTATTATGTGAGTTATCAATCCCCAGCCATTTATTATAAATTTGATCACTGAGTTTTTCGAGAACTTTTTAACAAAATAAACATCCGAATATTTAGCCTTTAATAGTTCTTGTTCGTAAAGGCCTTCAGATACAGGCTGATCTTTGTAATCTTTCAAATGGTAAGTAGTTGGCTGGAACGCAGTTATCATGGTATCCCATTGGAATCAGGAAATTTTCCATACAACACCATCGGCACTATTTTTCGAGAACACTTACAAGGTGCTAAGAAAGTGTATGTATTCGGTTCCTTAAGAAAATCAAATATAAAAATAAAATTTCTTAAAACACTTTTCGATAAAAATATAACAAAGTGATGCACTAAAAAAAAATAAATTGCTTTGTACCTATAACTTAAAACTCTTTATCAGCAAGAATAATAATTTGGTAGAAAATTTGCTCATCAAACAATTTAAATGAAAAGTGTGAGCGCTGACATAGTATTCGTTTTGATACTCTTCTGCTCTATAACAACTTATAAAGTGTAATGAAATTTATTCATTAGTACAATTCTATCATGTGTATATGCGTAGTAAATTTCATTCACCAGCGTACGGCAGTAAATTTACTGTCTGTTTACAATACAAGATGTTTTGTCTATGAGTATTATATTAATCAGACTGATAGTATATAAAAGTATTTTTTGGTGTTCATTAGACCGTAAGTATTATGGCATAATAATTATATTCCTCATTAATAAATTGATTCTCTATGTAAGTGCCCACACTTTTCATTCAAATTGTTTGATGAGAAAGATTTTTTACAAGAGTGTGTTTTAAAAAAAAATTTTTTTTTTTTATTGCACTATTTTTATTTATAAATTCCTTTTCGAGAATGTATTATAAAATTTTAATCATTTTGAATGACATTTCACAGCTTGTTGTGTTTTACTCGTCATGCTGATTCATTTGATACCCATATCGATGGGATTTAAGTACAAAAAGTAGTCCGCCAGCTTGTAACGGCCACCATGTTGGATTTTAAATGGAATTTTACTGCTTGTTGTTTTCTATACGTTATGCTCTTTTATTTGATACCCATATCTATGTGGTTTTAAAGACAAAGCTGATCCGTCATTGTATTGTGGAGGCCATATCGGATTTCCTTTAAAATTAAATTGACTATATTGCATTGTCATCAAAAACTAATAGAGTTTTTAAATTTTAGCCCTATTGGATGTCAGAAAGGGTCCAAAAGCTCGATCGCCAGATTTGATTCTCGAGATACATACATACATACATATATAGATACATACATACATACATACAGACGTGAGAGTGAATTACAGAAAAGTGTGTATAAATGGTTGGAGAGATTTAAATTTCAGGTTACTAACATAACTGATTTCTGGTATCCTCCAACTAATAAAATAAAGCTAGTCACTGTTTGTCCTCATCATAATGGAGCACGCAAGGCCAACAGTGCTCATCATAACGTTAGACTCTACAAAAAGGTTTTACTTGATTTTCCTAAGTCCATGGAATGGGTCTAAAAATGATGCTTTAACGAAGACAAATAGTTTTATTCCATTTTATCATTCTTAATGCTTAGTACGTAAGAAATGTTTATTTTACTTGCGTAGAAGTATGCGCCATCTAATGGACAATCTGATTCTTACTCTCAAGTGAGGGATGGTAAAGCTATGAGGGTGTCATCAGGGTAGTAGGTGGTGTTTAGCCGTCAGGTTGGGGTAGTGGGGGCTAGAGAGTTTGAGACCACCAGGTCGAAAACCCCGATAAGGATTCTAACTCTATGAGGATTCAAACCCTGTGAGGGTTTAAACTCGGTGGGGATTAAAACGTGAGTCTGAATCTTCATCAAGCTCGAATCCTCACTGAGTTCAATTCCTTATTAAATTAGAATTCTCATAAATTACCTACTACTTATATCTTATACGAATGTAATATTCCTCAATTTTATGAGGCACAATATGCTGTAAATTATTTTGTATATTTCCTTTCACTTTTGTCAATGTACCCATATCCCCGCATACTCTGAAAACGTTTAATATTTGAGTATGGCACGCATAGCTTGGCTGCTAGCTACCTTTAAGTAAGAATTTCACTCTTAATTAGGCAACTCTAGTTTCTTTTACGTATTTTCATTTGCTGAATCCAAATCTTTGTAGTACCCATATCTCAAATCCCGCAGTTTTTTTAAAAACCAATTATTAACACATTAAAAAAAAAAAAATTTCGTGCTAAAAGAAATATAATGTAGATCTTGAATCATTTTAAACAGAAAATGTATTCTGACATTTATTTTGTAGAAGCTGCAGTTTTGAAGTAAAGAAATCTCAAAGTTAAAAAATCAGTTTTTTTTCAGAAACAATAACTATAATTGAGTAATAAGGACTTATGACGACATTTACGCAAAAAACTATGTTAATTTGCATATTTTTCAACATTTTTTTTCTCCGAAATGAAATGGTTGACTCACAAGTTGAAAAAGAAGTGAAAAGTGCAAAACTTAAACTGTAACCTACAATTTTTTCTAGTTTGGAATAATTATTAGTATGAATCCGCATGATCCGTCGTAAGGACTGGGAAGAATGCCTGGCTCGAAAAATTATGAATTTTTCTCTAATACAAAGATGCTGCTATGACGAAAACTTAAAAAGTTTGTTAATTTTTGAAGAATAAAATTTGGATCCTAAACACAAGTATGGACTCTTACTTTTCACGATATAACTTCTTATTTTTAACTTTTAATGATATCAATAGCACGATAAGATAAATTGATAGCGAGTTTTGTGAGCCTCCAGATGTTTACATATTTTGCCAAAATAGAAATAAATTTATTTAGAAATACTACGCGACGACCAGTTTTGCCCTACATAAAAAAATTTTATAAATAATTTAATTTCTTTGTTTGAACAAATCTTTTCATTTCTAAAATGCTATAAAATTTTTTTTTCTCACGTTCGAACTACCTCTATCATCTATTTGCAAGTAGTGGATAGCATTTTGGGTTCAGAAAATTAAGCTTCTCTGTTAAGGTGGCTTATCACGATCGTGCTGTATCAAGCAGGGGCATTATGGGGAGGTTTCCATGAATTCAAGATTTACGTAGTATAAACGAAGTAAACTGCAGTAAGACTTAAATATCATGTCTTGTCCATCATGCATTCGCAAACAAACTAGGTAATCAGAAAAACGTTCTCTTTACCATGGTACTGAAATAATGAGGTTAACCTCCGGTTCGGACTTTCGACACTTTATATCTTTTTTTCCGATCAGCAATCTTCGACTTTTGTGATTTTATTAGAAAAACGATTATTTTAACTACCTGATTCAGTTTTTATAGCTTGTGGCCCAACTTTTAGCCGAAAAAAGCTATGGCTTTCGGTACAGGATTACAAATTCTTCATAAGAACCATGTAAAATATCGAATATCAAATAACTGTTTTTTCGATTTTCGTCGACAGCGCGCCGTTCAATTTAAACTGTCCATTCGATAAGTCTTATTTCCCAAAGGATTTCAACCTAGGTGCAAAGACGAAACTTTTGAAAAAGGTAATGAGCCTCCTTAATACAGATGTATGTGTTTAAAGAGAATAACAATAGTAAGAATCATATGTCTACTGGTTTAGATAACGTGGTTAAGTTAAAAAAAGTTTTCTTGTCACCACATACAACTGTAGGAATGTATGGTTTTTCATTGAAAAGATGCTAGCTCGTATGCTAGCTACCTATGAGTAAAAATATCACCCTTGATTTTACTTCTGGTTTTACTTATGTATTTGTACGTAGAGAATCTAAATCTGTGAGGTACCTATCTCTAAAACCACGCAGCTATTTTTCTCGAAAAATTATTTAAAAAATTTATAAAAAATAATAATTTTGGGCTGGAAAATTTTTGATAATATATTTTGGGTCATTTTAGGCAGAAAAGTTACCCTGATGTTTCTCTGTAGGAGCCGTGGTTTTAAAGTATAAAAATCTGAAGCTTTCAAAAAGAAGTTTTTTGCTGATTTTGATTGCCTATTACTCAAAGCTTGTCTGACCGATCTCAACTCAACGCCTCTTAGAATATGCGCCAACTACTGTAAGTCAATAGTGTTTTAACAGTTACCCTGTACTTTTGAGAAATCAATCAAAACATGAGACACTTGCAGAGTGTTTCTCAGACCTATTTTGCTCTGGTCTGGAGACATGTATTTTATTTGTATGTATATATAAGTATACAGACAGTGCAGTATCGGTCTAAGAAACACTCTACATGTGTCTCATGTTTTGCTTGATGTCTCAAAAGTACGGGGTGACTGTTAAAACACTGTTGATTCACAGTAATTGGCACGCATTTTAAGAGGCGTTAAATTGAAATCAGTCAAACAAGCTTTGAGTACTAGGCAATTGAAATCAGCAAAAGACTTCTTTTCGAAACCTCCAGATGGTTTTACTTCAAAACCACGGCTCTTACAGGCAAATATTAGGGTAACTTTTCTGCCTAAAATGACCCAAAATATATTATAAAAATTTTCCAGCCCAAAATTGTTTTTTTTGTAACTTTTTCAAATAATTTAAAAAAAAAAATAACTGCGTGGTTTTAGATATAGGTACCTTACGGATTTGAATTCACTACGTACAAATACGTAAGAAACACCAGAGGTACCCAATCGAGGGTGATATTTTTACTCATAAGTAGCTAGTAACCGAGGTAGCATCTTCCTAATAGGGAACTACACAATACTACAGTTATATGTGGTAACAAAAAAAAATTGCTTAACTTAAGACGGCACACGTTATTTCGGAGTAGACATATAATTTTTAATATTGTTACTCTCTCTAAACACGTATATCTGTATTAAGGTGGCTCATTAACTTTTTTAAAAGTTTCGTCTTTGCACGTAGGTCGAAATCCCTGGTGAAATAAGACTAACCGAATCGACAGTTGAAATTCAACGGCACGTTGCTGACATACATCAAAAGAAGAACTTATTCGAAATTCGATATTTTACACTGGTCTTATGAGGAATTTGGAATCCTGTACCGAGAGCCATAGCTTTTTTCTGATAAAGGTTGGGCCACAAGCCATAAAAACTGAGTCAGAAAGATAAAATAATCCTCTTTCTAATCAATTCGCAAAAGTCGAAGATTTCTGATCAGAAAAAAAACATGTGACGTGTTGAAAATCCAAACCGGAGGTTGACCTCATTTTTTCAGTACCCTGGTGAAGAGCAAATTTTTCGAATTACCTAGTTTGTTTTCGAATGCATGGTGGACAGGACATGATATTCAACACTTACTTCATTTTTATTCGTTTATACAACGTAAATCTTAAATTCATGGAAATCTCCGATAATGCCCCTGCTTGATACGGCACCATGGTGATAAGCCACCTTAACAGAAAAGCTAAATTTTCTGAACCCAACATGCTATCCACTACCTGCAAATAGATGATATAGGTAATTCAAACGTGCCAAAAATAGGTTTCGAAGCATTTCAGAAATGAAAAGATTTGTTTAAACAAAGAAAATTAATTATTTATAAATTTTTTTCATGTACACACGTTTTAGTGAGTAGGAATCTCGCAATTCGACATCTTTGGCTGGCTTTCCACCACGTTATATAATAAATAAATTAGATTGTATGTAACCCTAGTGCTACTTTTCTTCAGTTAGGGCAAGAATGGCCGTTGCGTAGTACTTCTAAATAAATTTATTTATATTTTGGCAAAATACGTAAACATCTGGAGGCTCAAGAAACTTGCTATTTTTTCATCTCATCGTGCTACTGATATCATGAAAAGGTAAAAAGAAAGAAGTCGTATAGTGTAATGTAAAAGCGTAGAATCGTGGTTTGGATCCAAATTTTATTCTTTGAAAATTAACAAATTTTTTTATTTCTCGTTATAGCTGCATCTTTGTATGAGAGGAAAATTCAGAATTTTTCGAGCCAGTCCTTAAGGTGGATCATGCGAATTGATACTAATAATTATTTTAATCTAGAAAAAATTGTAGGTTATAGTTGAAGCTCTGCACTTTTCATTTCTTTTTCGAAACTGGTGAGTCAACTATTTCATTTCAGAGAAAAACAATGTAGAAAAATTCGCACATCAACATAGTTTTTTATGTATATGTCGTTATAAGTCGTCATTACTTGTTTACAATTTATTATAGTTAAATATACAAAATTGTATCCTATAGTATATCGTATATTGCATGATGAATGGATTTGTAACAAAAAACTGAAGGGTAAACCATCAAAATTTAAAAAAAACTCATGATACTAAATTTTAAGCGTTTGACGAATATTGCGTACAGTAAAGCACTAAAGAATTTTTTTATTTTAACGCCTTTCGAACATTACAATCATTTACGTCACTACCAATAATTTTTTAATATCTTTACTATTATTTCAGTTCATATATCCAGCTCTACTTAGCGTCACCACCAGAGCCCTTTGCTTGATACGGCACTAAATGCATGAGCCACTTTAAAGACGCATGGATATATCTCTGATAGTATCTTAACACAGTTGATACATACAGCGTAATTGAGAGAAATTAGAAATATCCCACTTCCAGCGACCTTTTCACACGCTTCGATCGTAAAAAAGCCATAGATTTACATCATGAGCAAAAATTTTTATTTCTTTCAGAGTTGGCAATAAACCTAATTAGCGGTAGACACAAAATTAAACTGTATTAACAGGTATTATTTCTGTTACAGGTTCTATAAATTATCGATTTTTTTATCCAGTTAGCCTGTTCTCTATTTGAAATTGCCTAATAATGCGTAAATTACACTTTTTACTAAAATTAAATTTTTATACTTTAAAAATACTTTATATTTGTACTTTCGTTATGACAAAAATGTAGAATTACGAAGTTTTCGCAGAGGGAATGGCTCCAGAGGTGCAAATCGTCTTTAGTAAGGCTACTTGCGGGTCAGGTTGGTCTCAGCTTTACTTTTAATTAGCTCTATCAGATGTCAAAAAATGTAAAAATAGTTTCTTAGATTTAATTTTCTTAAATATTAATGACTGTGACAAGAATATACATACTATGTCCTATACATTTGTCACCTGACATAAGTTACATTACACGGGGGATATAGTCTACTGCGACCATATCGAGGTGGCTCATAACGATGGTGCCGTATTGAGCAGGGGCACTATCGGGGATTTCCAGAAATTTGAGATTAACGGAATACAAACAAATAAAAATACAGTTAGTGCCTAATGTCATGTCATGTCCATCAAGCATGAACGAAAAAACTTTCACAAACTAGGTAATTAAGAAAATAAGCTTTTTTTGATGGTACTCAATAGGTGAGGTTTTGACTCTCAACACTTTATGTCTTTCTTTTTCGGTCGGCAATCTTCAACTTTTGCAATTTTATTTCAAAAAGGATTATTTAAATTACCTGATTTTAGTTTCTGTAGCATGTGGCCTAACATTCAGCCGGGAAAGCTATGACTTCCGGTACAAGATTCAAAATGCCTCGTAAGACCCATGTAAAAACGTTAAATTGCAAATGAGTCTTTTTTTCGATTTCAGTCGGCAACATGCCTTGAAATTTGAACTGTAGATTCGTTGAGTCTTATCTCACCGTAAATTTTAACCTTGGTGCAATAGCTCAACTTTAAAAAGAGGGGATGAGCCACCATAAACAAGCACATGAAACGAGCAGCTACGTGGTGTTGATGTGCTTTAAATTCTTACTTACCTATTTGGCTTATCAGCCACGATTATATTTACTTACTTATCCATTTATTCTTCATTTATTTGTTAATTCATTCATAGCTGAATAAGACAAGTCGACCAACAGAGCTACGGGGTTTTGGGGGAGCTTAAGGTTTGAACTTACCTGCGCGTCTGTATTCCAGTTTATTTAATTTTTGATAAATTAATAAACGAAAGTGCAGCGTTCCTCTTCGATACAACGTAGCACAGTGGTATTATTTTCGTCACGCTGCAGGGCACTTGAATTCTTTAAGTCGCCGAGTAGCACAGAAGGATTGTTTTATTCACAGCGTAGCACGGTGGTATTTTCTTCGTCACACCACAGGGCGATGGTATTCTCTTCATCGCAACGCATCACGGAGGAATTATTGTCGTAGCAGTTGAGCAACAAGGGCTTTTTTCATCGCAGTTTAGAGAGCTGGAATTCTTTTTGTCGCAATAAAATCTGGAGGAATTGTATTTTGTTACTACTTAGCCCGGAGGGATGGTTTTCGTCGCAGTACAGAACGTTCATCTTTCATTTTTCTAATAGTCATAGTTGGAAACTGCTTACTAAACTCTCTTCTCTATTTTGTAATTATCATTATCAATAATTTACAGAAAATTATATCGTTAAAGTTGCATGTTCATCAGAAAATGTGTGGTTGGCCACAAGAGAAAAGAAATTTTTGTATTTACAAAATATTTATGTAAATGATTGCACGTTTAATTTCTTAGAAATAATTAAGAACTCTGAAAGTAAAAACAATTTATTCCTGCACAGAAAATATAATCTAAAAAAACAGAGTTTTTAAATTGTTATTCAGTTTTAACTTTCGATTTAATGTTATTCATTAGTTTCATAAAATTTCTATTCTCTTTATTTTGAGTGTATCGATTGAATTCATTATATATTCAAGTACGTTTTGTTACATTTTTTTCCATAATATGGAACACTGCGGAACATTCATAAGTTTTATCAAATTAAATCGATACACAAAAAAATGAATAAAAAAAATAAAAATCAACGGAACAAGACTGTAAGTGGTGAATAAGAAAAAAATTGTAAGACTTACCGCTTATGTACAGTATAAAACCATTTGGAACAACAATAAATCATTTATTGTATCTATTTCGACTATATAAATTTTATCATTTTGTCATAATTAAAGTGTAAAGAGAGTACGAACCTCAAATATTTTGTAAGTTCATTCGTTTTTTGCTTTCCTATATAGAAAGCTTTAATTCTGTGAAAAAAAAATTTCGTAAAAACGTATTAGAAATTTTTTTTTATGGGGTAGGCGATCCAAATAATTAATTTACAGAAAAAATCTCTCTCTGTGTGTGTTCGTGTGTACATGTTATACCTAAATATAAACCCTTAATTTTTTTCCGAGCAGCTAAAAGAAAACAAAATTATAGCCCTGGATCATTAAAACCTGTTGACGGGTTCTTGAGGTATAACTGACTGCATGCGCACAGACACACATACAGACACACACAAAAAGCGATTTCTGCAAATGACTTATCTTAATCGCCTACACCATCAAAAAAAATTTTAACATATTTTTACGAAAGTTTTTTTTTCGACTGGTACAAAGCTTTTTTTATAAAAAAGTTTGTAAAATTATAGTATCATTAAAAAAATTTTTTGAGGAATATGTATAAGATAGCTTTGTGCAAATAAATTGGTTTTCTTTTTTATAATAGAATTTTTTTTTAAATACAAAGTTGTATTAAATTTACAATTTCAAACATATTTCTAACTTATGTTAGGAGTAACATTGCGCTAAGCGTGAGAAAAAGCATGCTATATTATCATTATTCGATTCAAAATTTCGATTTTCTTATTTTTCAGATAATAAATAATATAATAAATAATTGAAATCGCAGAGTTACATGAAAATACTAAATGATTTTCTATTATACATTACAGTGATTTTTTAAGACATCATGTGATATTTGCATTACACCGGAATGTTTAGTATATTAATCCACAAAATCTCTATATAATATGTTTCTGTTGTCTACTGTATGCAAGTATATACAAAATAACTGCTGTTATTCGCAAGACAGTCAATAATAAGGGATCGATTGCAGTATATTTTTATGACATATTTCTGAAATGTATAATTTGCCCTGTTAGTAATTTATCATGAACAATTTGTGGTTTTACGATCTAAATACCAGTTTTTTGCAAATACTTGCATTAAAATCCTAATTTCATAGAAACGACGACATCTAACTTAACACACGTATTATCTTTTTGAAAACTTTCTTTGGTCACACCATCGGATTGAATTTAAGGAGGCTCAACACTCTCACATAGCAGTAAAATATTAATCATTGTTTATGTCTCTGTTGATATTTAATAATAATAAAATATTGTAGTACTGAAAAGGAATTCTTTACAAGTTTAAAAAAAAATTGTTTTATCAAATTCGTATGATTACTTGCGCGTATATACCAAGTTTTTAAGAAGTATTACTTACTAGTTACTAAACACCTTTATATTTTTGGCATTTCAGGCGATTTTACTTTTGCAAAGCTTGTTCTACTTCTTGATTGATTTCGGACAGCGTTACTGCGAAAAATATTCATCATATAAAAAAATACATTTTAACGTTGATATAAAAACATGTTAATAAGTACATTTTTGTACAAACAATAACATGTAACTTTTTATATGATACATATATGCAAAATTTTTCCGCTATAACCCTATAGGAAATTTATCAAGGAGTAAAACAAGCTTCAAGCAAGTGAAATCGCATGAAAAGCCAAAAATATTAACGTGTTAGATTAGCACTTCTTATAAACTTAAAATATACGTTCATGCCACAATGCGAATTTCATGAAACATTTTTTTTCCAAATTATAAAGAATCTCTTTGCCCCACTACAATATTTTATCATTATTTAGTGTAAACAGACAACTAAAATATTAATTACAATTTTAGTGCTATATAGAAGTGTTGAGCCTCCTTAAGATGTGAAAACAGATTTAAATAAATAAAATCTATTGAAAAGCCAGGAAGTTATCTATTGTCTTAGAGCTATTTTTTTTAATAAAGAATGTACACTAATGTAACGTTGCAAAACTGTATGTAATAATGAGTATATTAATAATAAAGTTTATCGACTGCTTACTTTGACATCATATTACCGTAGCATGTGAAAAGTGAGATTCACCTATCTAACAAATTCTGTACAGTGGAATAGAGCCACCCTAAATTACGTGTTCTATTAAGCAATTGCAGTATCTCCTAATATTTAAATTTTATTTATTTATATTTTAAGAGTTTTTAACTACAGTACACTTTTTATCCAATATTTTCTGAATTAAGATTAAAACATAAATAAGTATCAGAAAACTTTTCTCAAATATTAAGTGTTTTACTAAAAATCTTTATAAAGGCATGGGGGGTTGGTGAGCGGAGTGCGCAGGGAGGCGAAGCCTCTGGTATATATTGTTAGGTAAAAGGTTTTAAAGTGGATGGACATATGAGTTACTGCATGTTGATGCTGTGTTGTTGATGGTAATAAATAGAGTGAGTCGAGACTGTAACCTCTAACCGATACGTTCTGACCGTTTCTGTCAATAAAGTTTGAGTTATTTTTTGTATAGTTGGTGTGTTTCCAATTATTACACGTGATCATAACAAATTTAGGGGTTTGTCTGGGACTGTATGTTGCAAGTTCTGCACTTGAGAAAACCGTCATCAGATACACACCAATGGAAGAGACGATGACCATAACGTGGCAACTAGAAGAATCCAAGCCGCAGAGCTTGGTGTTGGGGAATCAATTTGAGAATATAAGGAGAGTTGTAAGAACTCGGGATGAGACAACAATAAAATTAAAAAATGAACTGGCTATACTGCAGAGCAATCGTGAAGATTTTCAGGTACAGCTTGACGATGTGCAACAGGAAATGGAGGACTCGCTGTGAAAACAATAGGAAGATCACAAAAGGACGATCCGTCAACTGCGGTAGACTCTTGCTGACGCTTGCAAGATGATCGTGAGCCTGCAGATCGAGGGAAACACAGCTTTAGCGAAACATGACTTCCTTCTGAGCGTAAGGCAGTCACATCAGAGAAAACTTACGACGTTTGATGGGCAGAAAATTTACGGCATTAACCAGATAAGTAGCAGTGGAAATCTTTTCCCACAAACACCACGACCTCCACAAGCAACACAATCACTACAGCCACATCCTATGTAGGGAGAACTATTATCCCCCTACAATTTTCAGACTAATGTTTATAATGGTAGTTATACGTACAGGCACTTTTCAAATGAGTTGAACCTGATTTCCATGCTTAATGGATGGGATTAAAGCAGAAAAATAGTGGTTTTGATTTCTTGTTTATGTAAAAAAGCAAGGTCAGTGCTTGATAATTTTACAAACTGAGAGAAATTGCTAGGTTTGACTTCAAGAGTTAAGGTTATTACCAATTAAAAAATAGGAACCTTATGAGGATCTTCCAAGTTTAGCTGCTGATTTACAAAAATTAGTTTTAGTAGTCCATCCTGAATGCCCGATTTCTACTAAAGATAAAATTCCTTTTCCACGGTTCATTATTAAGATAGCTGACAATTTAGTGCGGAAAGCATTCAATAAGATTGGATCGAGTCTGTAAAATTGGCTCTTTAACGAGCAATTGAGGTGAAAGCAATTTTGGACGGACATATAATTCTTCAGATGACTAATGTCCCGCAGGGGCGTACAGAGCAAAGCAATCAAATTCTAGTCCGGGACTAAGTCAAGAGAAAAGACTTATGTCAAGTGCTGGAACTGGGGGAAAAAAGGCCACGTAAAGTACAATTGTCCCTAACCGCAGGTATTTAAAAAGCCGGAAACTAGATTTGGTTGAACTTTCAGGAGCGAGTTTAACAGTAGGTAAGCTAGCTCTTTTAAGTTCAGTGTTGACTAGAAGGACAATTTATGGTAATTCAAGTAAATTTCTTTCTTAAGGCTTATTAAATAATGAGATTTGTAAATTTTTTTTAGATTCTGGTTCTGACGTAACGATTTTGAATTCAAAATTTCTGAGTTCATTCGACTTCAAAATTCCCAATAGTTCTAAAATACTTAAGTATCGAGCAGGTGAGCGAATTCCTGTGAAGTTTAGGATTAAAGCAATTGTGGTTTTGGGAAATCACAATGTTAAATTACTAGCATTTGTTGCGGATATTTTAGATAATTGTTTTCTTGGAAGTGATTTCTTTAAAGACATAGAGAGAATTCATAGCATAATCTCGAGAATATAGATTCACATGATAAAGTTAGTGCCCCTGTTGGACGGATTATAAACCTGCAGGACATTATTCCAGGTCATTTACAGAATCTTTCAAGAAAAATTTAGAAGGACTTGACTATGACCAGAAGATGAATTTGGCCGATTTGCTAATAATATATTAAGACATTTTCGAAGATGACAATATCATAGGATAATGTGATTTGGTCGAACATGAGATTATTACTAACTCAATGGATTCTCATCATATTCAATGTCTTGCACTATGAATCTTTGAGCTACTAACAGTAGCTCGTTAGTTACTCGCTACACTTATCATTTTGTAGTTATTATTAGTGTGTTTTTCGATTTTTGATAAAATTTTTGCAGCTTAGAAGGTATACGGCAAGTAACTATCGAGCTACTGTCAAGAGCTCAATGGATTCTAGTCACATTTATTGTTTTTTATTATTCATCGTCGAGCTTCGGAAAGAAGTAGCACGACCAATTAGAAGAGTTCCGATCCATACACTGGATAAAATTGACAATTTAATTATAATAATACAGAAGCGGGGAGAAACAGAAAGATTTTAGGTTTCTGATGTCCTCCAGTCATCCTCAAAAAAAAAGGTGCGTCCATAAAATTTTTGTTTTGACTACCAGAAATTGAATGCTACAACGATTAAAGATCTGTATCCTTTACCAATATATGACAATACTTTCGATAAATTAGCTAGAAAATCGCGCTTCTCTACAATTGATTTAAAAAGCAGATATGGGCAGGTGAGAACCAGAATTAAAGATAAAGAAATTGCAGCTTTTTATGTTGGATAAGGATTTTGGCAATTCAAAGTGATGCAATTTGCACTATGTATATACGATATCATGGTTTTAACAAACTTATTTGAAGTAATGTTAAGAAATCTTAGGAGAAGGTTTCTTTCATTTCAGAAGGCAAATCTTTGTACAAGCAAAAGAGTTGTAGTTTTCGTCACAAATGTGCATCTCTCCAGGGTGGTCCCTGAGCCCGAGGGCGCTTGCTAAGCAAAGCTGGAGGGATCGTTGGGATCTCCCTGGTCAGATGCACATAAGTGGCAAATCCTATTTTTCCTACCGAAGGTGTAACAAGGCTGCAAAAGTGTCCGAGGTAGTTAAATGGTATTTATTAAAAAAAAAATTCAATGTCTCGGCCATGTCGAGTCAGAAAAAGGGAAAAAAAGGTATCCAGAGACGATTTAGACTGTTTTTAATGGCTAAATCCGAAAACAAAAAGAAATGAATTTGGATTTCTAGGGTTTTGTTCATACTATGGACCATTTATTACAGGTTTCTCTGATATTGATAGTCCTCCTCATAGCTTAACGTTGGTAAAGGGACATTTTAAATAGTCGTCCGAAAGTCATGAAGCATGTTTGAAATTAAAAAACGTACTTACGTTTCCCGCAATTTTAATATTTCCCAGGTTAAATTCTGCACGTACTTTGGATACCGACACTTCGGATCATAGCATTGGATCAGTTAGATTTTAAAATGAAAATGACAAGGAAAGGGGAATAGCTTATTATGATCGCATGTACAGTCCATTAGAAAATAGTCTGTGAAACGTTTTCGTTGTTACCTGTATGGTAATGAATTTTCAACTAGATCTAGTTATTCTGCATTAACTTTGCTGTCATCTTTCAAGAAGTTTTATGAATAACTTGCTAGATGGGTTGGATTGTTAGGTTAGTACGAATTAAAGATTATTCATAGTAAAGGAGCATCTCACGGAAATCAGACGGATTATCCAGACGACTATGCGAAAATGAGTCTTGCAACTAACACCTCCACGTTGAGGAAAAGTATTAAGGGACAAATATTATAATGAGTCGGATTACTTTTGTTGAAGAAGCGTGGTCTGACTGGCGAAAGTATCAGATGGAATATCAATCAATATTGATGATTATAGAAAACAAGAGAAGTAACACTCGACCAGATTAATAAATACCACTAAACTTGAAGACCAAGATTCTACAACTAGTTGTTCCACGAAAGAAGATATCCTACAAGAAGGGCACGATTGACCAACAGGAGTAGAGTTTCAAATTATTAAGACACTGCAGAATGTTGGGAAGAAATCGTATTGGGCCACTCGCAAAATAGATGTTGAGAATTGGTGTGTCAATTGTACAATTTGTGTTGCAAAGAGAGGTCTGGCAGAAAAAGGAATTAGTAAAATAAGGGTTTTTGATTTGAAAGTACATTTTAAGAGGCTTCAAATTGATATGTTAAGCACATTTCCAAGTCCTTTGTTAGGAAACAAATAACTCCTTGTAGTGACAGATAATTTTACAAAATTAGGAGAATTTTTCCTCTTGTCAAACATAGGGAACAAAACATTAGCTCACATTTTTGTTGATTAGGTAGTTTGTTATCATGGTGTTCCTTTAAAAGTGCATACTAATAAGGGCAAGAACTTTGATTTGCATTTGGTAAAAGAGTTAGCAGACCTTTTAGAAATTATTAAGACACGAACTACACCTTTACACCCACAATTTAACCGTCAACTGAAACGCTAACATAAGATGGTTCTTGGTTATTTGTTGAAGTTTGTAATCGAAGATTAAGGAGATTGAGACTGTTGGATCTCACCTTTGTCGCTAGCTTACATATTGTGGGAACATGTAACGACCGAATTTTCTATAGCTGAGATTTGCACTGTTTATACCCTACGACTTTCGTTAGATATGATGAGAGGACCTCCTCCGTATGATCACGTTGACATTACCACACCTGAGAAATATTTACAAAAGCTAAGGAAAAATATGGTGAAAATTCACGATTTGACAAGAGCCACCATAGCTGTAACATTGAGCAAGATCACGATCCATTATGACAAACAAGCAAGACAAGCTAATTTTTTGGAGAAAGTTTGGCTCTACAATCCATAAAGAACCAGACAAGTGAGCCCGAAACTACAGAGCAACTAGGACGGTCCTATTAAAGTTGTCAAGAAGATTAACGATGTTGTCTACTTCATTAGGAAGGCATCAAAACACAATACGAAAATCATACATGTGAACAGAATTACGGTTTTCCACCGAAGGAAGCCATCGGAACTACTCCTCTTCAGTTTTGTTTGCAGTGGGTAAAATTTTCTGAAAGCACTGTGCAAATGCCGTAGTAGCGACGTGGAGTAGGATCCACGGAAAAGAATTCCTTACTTCGTGTCCAAGGATTCCACCGTATAACCTCCACATTACCCTGAATACAGAAGAGTCGTAGTTGAAGGTACAAGATACAGTTGGATTTAAAATTCTAGGTAACTTGACGGTAAAGTTCAGGAAGAGAATTCAAGTCTTTGATCTGTATAATTCTGGTTGTAATTGGATTTGCAGTTGGATGTCATTTACTTGGTACTTAAATTGAAGTCATTCTATATCCTATAGCTGTAATAATATCCTAGAGCTATAACAGATGTAGATTCGATATTTTTGAATGTTTAGGTACGTTTAATTTTGTAATCGTCGGAATCGTCGGAACGATAATTCGAAGATCGAGAGGTTAAAGTCAGGTACACGGTTGTTACGTCAAAGAATGTATGACTTACCACGCTATGTGTACATAGCTATGCAGTCGCTATAGGTTGATCATGGTGATAAATAGAGTGAGTAGAGACCGTAACCTTGAACAGATACGTTCTGTCCGCTCATAAGGTTGGTGTGTTTCTAATGTTTACGCGTGATCGTAACAATACATATATTTTAACTTACTGCGTGCTCTATGCTCAGCCCCTCCGTGATACTTGCAGACACTGCTATACCTTACATGCAGTCAATAGGATGCAAAAATGGTAAAATATTTAAATGACTTTAAAGTACAAGTCAGAATACTATATCAGAAAGTAAATGCTGTTGTCATGTTGATGACAAATCTATGGATTGTAGAAGATATATGTAACAGAAAAAGACTCAGAATAACGAAATCATTTTAGGATAACATTAAATCTGAAACTATTACAGGTAAGACAATTTTAATAAAAAATTAATTTAATAATTACTTTGAACATCTGCCCTAAATCTTTTTCACCTTTTAAATTAGCTAGAAAACAATTTTACTTGCAATTCAATTTTTTAATGCCGATGAACAAGGGGCTAGGAAAAAGTTTTGATCAATTATGTTTGTACTTAGAAAAATCACTGTTCTCTTACGGCCAATTATATGTTGCATCATCTAGATATAAAAATCTCGCGTATATTTTTATACAGATTAAGTCAAAACATTCTTTCGAAATAGAAAATAAAGTAGTAAATAAAATTTTCGAAGATATGATAAAATAAATCAGCAAAAAATTGTTGCAATCTTTTATTAACTGAATTTTACCCTCACAAAAATGGCTTAACATATATACGGAGACTTATACACGTACAATACATATCATGACTACCGTAGGGTTACACTTTTTTTTTTAACCATATGTTATATATTTCGTTCATGGCTTTTTTTTATAAGCTCTCAAAAACTTAGAAATTTTTACCCGATGCATATTTTCATGGACAAAGATGGCCAGAGTCACCCGGAAGGCTATATCACCGAACTTGGCCGGAAACAGAAAAATAATTCCGAATGCAGAGTAACGACCTTACGATAGCCCTCTAACATCGTCGAAAACTGCCAAAAACAACCGGCTGCAGCCAAAGCCGAACCTTTACATCCACGTGGAATTTTTCATTTTTTCCGCACCACTCATTTAATTAATAGACGGATACGAAACAATAAAAGCGTTAGTGATAAATGTTATAAAATAGATAAAGGTAGATAAGCACGCTCTAGCTCAATACAAAATAATAAAATGATACAATTTAAGTACCTTCAACCAGATAGACTCGCCCGCTTATAATATTTACTGATAGATCATTTATTTACTGATTGAGAGTATGAACAGAATATTTTATTCGATTTCGGGGTAAAGTACATGCGACAAAGCAACTTATTGCAAAAATGGGGCAGAGCAACCGATTCATCCAGATGGTGCAAAAAAGACAGGCATTTGCAAACCATAATTGTGCTAAAATCTAAAAAACTATGTCTTAACAGTTATAAGCTAAGATCTCCTAATCGCTTTAGATGCCTTTCTAATGCTAAATATTTTTAGCAACAAAATTCTGTGTATTATACTTACTGTGAAGTGTATTATACTTTTAATTATAATGTAATAGGACATGGTTGGATGGACAGCACATGCTTCTGACTACATAGAAAAATAATCACATCTTATGACAGCTGATCTCCATGTTTGAGGAAAAGAACAAATTTGTCTTAATACAATGTTCTACTACAACGTAGAAAATAGCTAAGTTTCCTCTTCTGAGGCAGGAAATAAAAAACGGTAACGTCATATATAACGCTGATTAAACACGTACTAAAGGACCTGTAACATTCAGCTAAATACGGAATCCAAACATGAAAAAACCAAGGCCTAAGACCAGATTTAATTGCCCGCTTAAACTGTTTATCAATTAATAATTTATTCAGTAAGTCAGAATTTGAGCAGTAGTCTATTGTGTATAGAGATAACGTACATCGTATAATACAACATTGTTACAACAATCCAACAGATCAGCCGAAAAGTTTCTGTTTACATATTTAATTATTATCTTTCTTTTCCTTTATAGCTACACAGAATTATCTATTTACTACCGATTAAGATTAAAATATATACAAAAATTTATAATTTACACTATACATCAAAAATATATGTAATATATATAAACGACTTTATCAATGTCTGATTCGTTTAGTTTACTGTAAACGTTGGTGAATCAATTATTTTAAATTTTTTACTCTTCAAAATTTTTTAACAAAAATTTATTTTCAATTTCTAAACAAAACCCTTTTCCAGCGCACTTGAACGCCTGACCTCGTTCATACGATCCATGAATTGTGTCGCCTTAATCAAGAGCTACCTCTGGGAGTTATCTACCTATCACTGCCTTCTATATTGCGGTTTGTATCCATTTTTTAATTAAATATTTAATAACTCTCTTTTTATAACTTTGTATAATTATTTTTTGATCAAATTAATGAGCTGTCCAACAATTATTTTGATAAGTTTTGCGAAACTTTGAAAAAATAGATATTTGTTGTGACTTCACTAAACATTATCAATTATACATGGATAGAAAAATTTCTTTCATTTTATTGATTTAGTAATTTAAAAAAAAAAAAAGTTTTTACTCAATTTGTACACAATTTTGAATTTTTTTTTACAAATTTTTACAATTACAATATTTTTAATAATCTGTTCATAAATACGATGTTCTATTGGTTCGTTATTTTATTAACATTGCGTAATATACATTAAAAAGGTTTCATTAGTTGCTAATTTCATTTTAGACTTAACTTACATTTACTTACATTTAATACTACCCTATTTAAGATTAAGCAGTGTCACTTGATGATCATTATTACGATTTCACGCAGGATAATTCCTTTATATAATAAATAATAAAATGTTTTTAAAACTACACTAAATTGCCAAATATCCTCATTTCAATTATAACTACACCACAATCGATATATAGCTGTGGTTTATTTATTGGGATCCAGTGAACAGTGGTAAAGACTGGAAAATTTTGGCTTGATTTGGTATCACTGCTGTAAGAACGTATGTGTTAGCACCATCATAAATATTAATATCTTTTTGTTGAAGAAACATTACCTGCTATCATGTACATTTTGTATGATTGCTAAATTGGTTTTTGTTGGAATGAATAAAGAATGTTTCGATTAATTAAATATTAACTGTATGTTATCTATATGATGATATTACTGTGATAACTTAATAGAATACAATTCCTTCGTAAATACTTGCATTACGATTTTAAAATCTTCAATACGTCTACATTGTGTCTGAACAAAAAAATTATTTTCTGCAACTATATTTCTAATAGTACTAATTGATCAATATTCTACGGTGTATTTGTAATTTTTCAATTTTTATCTATATTATGCGAGGTACCATCTGAATGCTTAGGATTTTTACTATAATATAGTAAGTGTTTTAATGTGTAACTCATTGATAACAGCTACAAATGAAAGATGTTTTCAGGTTTCTCCATAATAGGTGGTCTATAATTTGCAAATAATAATGGCAGATATCTCCTAATTTCACAGATTAAAGGAGGTGAATAAGTACACTGATGCAATCAGCGTGTTTGACTTACTAAAAAACTACCGATGACATTTAAACTACTCCCGCTGAAGATCCTTAAAGTATCTTTTATTAAAAAGTACAAATAAATTTCTACTTTTCATAAATTACTGCTGGGATCATGGCCGAACACATTACTGCGGAATCAGACGCATCGACTGATCAATGTGCTGAATCAGCTGCATCTAAGTAAATTGCTTACTGTAGAAGTATAACTTAATACTCCTTGAAAATTTTGTTGAAACACTGTTTTATACATTAATTTCGCTTACTTGTATACTTACTATGCTTGTATATTAACTATATAGGTAATATATACATGTATATATATATTAAATATAATACACGGAAAATAGTGCTAAGATATTTTGTATGAAAATAACATCGTTCGTGATTGGGACTCCATAGCCAATTACATTTTAGTTATAGTTTGCTGGATTACGACGTGATCATGGTTTGCAAGTTCAGGATTTTCTTTCTACAATTAACATGATTCAGTTGATATGTTAATGGGAAAAAGATTTATTGGAAATAAAAAGTTTTCTGGAAATCATGATAAACTTTTAAAACAGTGCAGGAAAACATTGTGTATAATTTGCCGTAATAATAATGAAAAGAGCTATAAGCAGTTGAAAAGTTACTACTCCAAAAATATAGTGCTTAAAATATAATATACTTCTGTTTTAGGTCTAAATTTTGATGAAAAAAAATTTTATCAATTATTTTTTTGATAAAAGGTCTATTTGTACACAATCGATCGGACAGTAACTTTTTCTTATTAATATTTGCAAAAAAATTTAAGCCATGTAAATATATTAAGACAATTGTCTTACTGTAATAAAACTTAGAGGTAAATAATATGCAATTAAGATCTAAATCGTTTTTATTACAAAATGTTAGTTCATAACAATAAAATCATACATTTTAAAATTAAATAATGCAACATACGATGATGTCAGTATGTAAAATTAAATACGGTGATATACGATCCTTTCAGAAATTTTCAGAACAAATTGAAATTTTAATGTTTTTTTAGTTGCAAATCACATTGTTCGTGAACTATCCAGCCGATCAAGCACAGTTTATGACTTTTACTTGTACATAAAATAAACTATATTTTGATGAAGTGCAAGCATCGTTATTGTATTTCAGCAATAGTTATTGAGACAGAACAAAAAAAAAGATTTTCGTGGTTTTTTTGTCATTTTCGACCGTACTATTAAAAAAGACCGATCCGGACCGTAAGTTTATTAATAAATTGAAATGCCATGGTACGTTTATGATTAAACATATTAATGATAAATAAAACACTATTTACATGCGATAAAAAAAAGTAAAAGGATTTTACTAAAGTAATTTTCGTCCACCCCCCCCCCCCCGCAACAGTAAAAAATTAAAGGAAAAATATTAAAGATATAATGTAGAATACCTTATTTGTAGCACCCACCCTTTAATGATCCTCTGTCAGATATAACACAATTATATATTTGAATTTCTTTATTAGCACACCACAGCCCTAACTCAACCTAGTCTAACCCTAATCAGCCACCTCCTATGTCTTCAACGAAAATTTCGTTTATTTCACTATAAAATTATCCTTATATTATCTCCTACAATCAAATTTTGTAATATGATAAAACTATAACAAAAACGAAAGGTATCACAAATAAATATTATCTTGAAACCATACTGTTATGCCACATTACAAAAATTAATCAAATATTTAAATATAAACTATGGAGTCATAAAAAATCAGCCTATATGAAAAGGTTTTACCTGAGATGACAGGAAAATGTATAAAAAAATTTTTAACATCTCTTATAAATATAATTTTTTTAATATATTGATGATCATCATTTAACCAAACACATGATTATCAGAACGTATTTTTGCAAAAAGCTATTTTATCAGAGTTATCTGATTTTTACATAAAAAAAATTTCTTTAGGTGCAGGTAAATTGGAAGATTTGCTTGCAAGACTTGCATACTGGATTGATAATTGTATTAACATATGAAAGAGCAAGATTTTCTATATCTATTTCAAAATGTTCTCTAAAATAGTTTTTACATGTATACAAACTAAAGTCACCAAAAATATTTCGCGAAAGTACAAATCATGCAAAAAATTATCATAAATGAAAAAACGACATGACTGTGGTTTCTTCTTTGAGATGTTAATAATTTTGCGTATAGTATTACATAAATCAAACAGCTTTAGGAAAATCAATAAATGATTTATGTAACATACCATATATATGCTATTTTATAATCAAACAATAAAAATATCTCACCTTATTTAATATGAGTTTTGAAAAAAATGTTGATTATATTACGGAGAAAAAAAATTTATCATTACAATAGCATTGTATTTGATTTAATTTTTTACTATTTAAATAATTTTAAATTATAAAACTTACGGATGTAATATATTTTTTCCAATTTAAAAAAAAATATTAATAATGTTTTCTTTAAAATTTATTTTAATTTGCATGATAAACATAATTTGTATAATGAGATTATTAATATAAAAAAAAAATTAGGATTATGAGAATGATAATATCAAAAAGAATATGTAATAATAAATTTTATGCGCCGCGTAGGGGGCGAAGCCCCACCACTATAAATCTATATATACATACATCTTTCTATGTTACATAGTTGTATGAAAAAAAGTTAGTCCCACCACGACTCCCCCGCTCCACCCCGCTTAGCTCGGCTCCACACAGCTCCCCCTCAACTAACGTTGTGTAGTTATTCGTTCATTTTTACGTGATTTTTCACCAAATTTTATAAGTGTTAGCTGCCTTCTGCTCCCCCCTGCCCCCGTCCCTTCAGCTCATCCCTGGCTCCCAATAGCTCCCCCTCCACCTCCCCGTCGTCACCCCCCAGCTATCCCCATCAACTTATCACCTATTCCACAATACTTCACACAACTTCTTTATAAGTTCATGCATATGAATTAATAATTTGGTTTTATTTTGATGTCTTCCTTCGACATGTCTTATTATTAACATTATATCAACAAATAAACAATAAAAGACCATGAGGGTGATAAAAAAAGTAGCTCTTACTACGAATATATTGATTTTACAATGTATACATATATATTTATATATATATATATATATATATATACATATAAAACTTGCTATCGACTATTCAATCAGGCTGAAATTATTTACATACCTTTGTTTCTTAAGAGTATATAATACAGTCTACTCTATCTCATGGTAGATCTAGTATGGCTGCCTCCACAAAATGGCGGATTGTCTATTTCTTTACAACTTCATCGATATAGGTATCAAATGATAGGGCATGATGAGAACAATACAGTGAGCTTTGTAGCGTCATGAAAAATTCAATATGGCAGCCGACACAGAATGGCGACTAACCATGTCGTTTGGAACCCCCTCGATATTGGTATCAAATAAAAGGGTATGACGAGTATAATATAATTAGTTTTTTAACGTTATGAAAAATTAAAAATGGTTGTTAATTAAGATGTCGGATCACATACTCTTTACAAACCCATCGATATAGGTATCAAATAAAAGGACATAGGTGAAATACAGTGAGTTACGTAACGTCCTAAAAAATCTATTATAAAGGTCAACACAAAATGGCAGATTACATTCCTCTCGACTATCGTCTGTGAAAAATACATAGAAGTAATGTACGAAAATTCTACCCAAAGTCAATTTCTTTAAGCGAAACTATACGGAAATTCACGTTGTATTCCAAGAGGAAACTCTAAGCGAGAATCCAATGGAAGCTCAGAACGGGCAATTTCTACTATATGTCATCCTACGTGGATAACCAACAAGAATTATACACTTAACTAATTTCTCTACGTAAAATTTTACGGTCTACGTTTATTCCTCGTTGATTTCCATGTGTGAATTTCATGCGGAATTTATTAGGGCTCTTGCTATTATGAGCTCTGTCACGGGATATTCCGTGTATTGAATTAAGATAAAGTTTGCTATGTGTAAATGAATCATGGTGGAATGAAAGGAATAGACGTTACGTAACTCACTGTATTCTACCTATATCCTTTTATTTGATACCTATATCGATGGGTTTGCAAAGAGTATGTGATCCGACATCTTGATGTTGCCACCATTTTGAATTTTTCATAACCTTAAGCTAATTATATTATACTCGTTATACCCTTTTATTTGATACCAATATCGAGGGGGTTGTAAAGGACATGGTTAGTCGCCATTTTGTGTCGGCTGCCATGTAGGATTTTTTATGACGCTACAAAGCTAACTGTATTGTACTCATCATGCCCTATCATTTGATACCCATATTGATGAGGTTGTAAAGAAATAGACAATCCGCCATTTCGTGGCGGCAGCCATATTGAATATACCATAAGATAGAGTATCGTGTATTGTATATTCTTAAGAACCAAAGGTGTATTAATAATTTCATCCTGATTGGATAGTCGATAGCAAGTTTTGTCCCGGACAGACAGACAGACAGGCAGGAAACATAGTTAAATAAACGCTCGTAAAAAATACGTATATGTCGGTATTTAGAGGTGAGAGAGAACTTATTATCTTAGAGATTAGAATCTGTAATAAATTCAAGTTTGCCAACAGGATACTTGAGCGAAAAATATTATTTTACTTGTCTTAGTGGCTACTTGGGAAGTTCAATAAAAAAATAAATTTTTATAGTTATTTTTGGAGTTTAGGAAGAAAATATGACCTGATAATGAAAACAAACACTAAAATGCAGATGGACAACCAAAAGAACCTATAGATTCACGTATTTATCTTGCCGTCAATATGATTCTAAGGTAAAATGTTAGTATATTAGCAAATTTTTGGCGACTTTACAGCATTTAGACTAATATATACAGTCGCCATTTTTTTTTTCGAAAAGAGCCACTAACCATTAAAAACTATTGGCTTTAAGTTACAAAATAACTCTCTGAAAAAATTTTTCTGCAGCCTTAATTTTTGGACAGCAGGGGGGGGGGGTAACGTTTAAAAAAAAATCCCCATATATATATCTGCCCTTATTATATACTTAATTCGTGTGAATCCTAAGTAATGGTCCCCTATTAATGCCCCCCACACGTTTTTTACATGATCAAAAGAAAGGTAAAAATACGGTGAAAATATGCGAATTTTTAATAATTTTCTATAGTAAGTCTGACCCACCACGCCCCCACTGTTCCCCACAACCCTTTTGCATCCTATTTTCGTTAGGTTATCCCTTGCTAACCTAACAATCCACAAGGACGTAAAATTTATTGGTGTCTTATACCTGTTTCCCCGCATTTTAACCATAGCCAAAGATGTCTGACGTCACCCAAAAGACACATTTTACCCAAAGTCTCCCAAAAACAGACAAATTATTTTAGTTGCAGACAAATCCTTTCACCCAAGCGCTCCAACACCGTCAAACATTGCCAAAAACAATCAATTGCAGCTGAAGCCGCTTATTCAAAGCCGTTCGGCATTTTCTGTTTTGCCCCCACGTCTTATTTGGCTGATAGATAGAGGCACAACAATAAAACGTGACTATTAGTAATACTACTTATTAATCAGATAACGAAACACTCGGACACTCGAACACAATACGAAATAGAATTAAAATACAACACCTACAACCAAATAACCAAATTGACTCGCCAGCTTACACTGTCTATTAACAGATAATTTATTTAACAAGAGTGTAAGGAGAGAAGTATATTGGGATTCAAAATAATGTACATGGGATAATGCTCTATATTTTACCCTTATAACACTTAATGGCAGAGATCAGGCAGAGCAACCGATTCATGCACATGATGCCAAAAAAAAAACAAGTGTGTGCAAACCATAATTGTGCTGAAATCCAGCAAACTAAATCTTAACGGTTATAAGCTAAGATCTCGTAATCGCTTGAAATGTCTTTTTAATTAAAAATATCATAAGCAATATAATTATGTGTATTATACTTACTGTAAAGGTGTATTATACTTTACTTATGATGTAAATAGACAAGGTTGGCTGGATAGCACATGCTTCTGACAACATATAAAAATAATCACATTTTATGACAGCTGATCTGTATACTTGAGAAATAAAAATTTTTTCCAAATACAATGTTCTACTACTACGTCAAGAATAACTAAGTTGGCTATTTTGAAGCAGGAAATAGAACACGTTAACGTCAGTTATGACGCTGGTTAAACACATATTAGAAGAACCGTAAAATTCAGCCAAATGTGGAATCCAACTAAAATAAAAACCAAGCACCTAAGACTGAACAACCGAATAGAGTTGCTGGCTAGAACTGTTTATAAAGTACCTTAATTTATTTCGTACATCGAAATTTAAGCAGTAGCTTATTGCGTTTCAAGATAACGAACATAGTATAATCATACATAATTACGAAAGTCGGACGGATCAGCCGAAAAGTTTCTGTTTGCATAGTACATTTATACCTTGCTTTTCCTCTACAGTTACACAGAATCATCTATTTAATACCAATTAACATTAAAATATCTGAAAAAATTTATAATTTACACTATATATATAACATATGATGCATGTAAATGTCTTTATCAATGTCTATTTCATTAAGTCTACTATAAAGGTTGCTAAATTAATTATTTTAATTTTATCACTATTCTAAAATTTTTAACGAAACAGAATTTTCAATTTCTGAAGAAAAGATTTTTAAAAATAAATTGAACGCGTGACTTTGTACATACGATCCGTGTAGTGTATCAACTCAAACAAGAGCTACCTCTGTGAGCTATCTACTTATTACTTCCTCCTACGTTGTAGTTTGTATCAAACTTGCCATTATTATATTCATTTACCCTTTTTTTATAAAATTTTTTTAGTTATTTTTAAACATAATTGAACGAACTATCTAACAATTATTTTAATGAGTTAATCGAAACTTTTTTTAAATTAGGTAAAATTAAAAGAAATAAAGTACATTTGACAATAACAACCTATTACAAGAATGGGACAGAGCAACCGATTCATTCAGATAATGCAAAAAAAAGAGGTTTTGGCAAACCATTATTGTGCTGAAATATAGCAAACTATGTCTGAACAGTGATAAGCTAAGATCTCCCAATCAGATACCATGTCTTTTTAATAGAAACTAGTCTTATAAATATAATTCTGTCTATTATACTTACTGTTGAGGTGTATTGTACTTTCAATTTTAAGGATGCTCCAGCAAGTGTAGTTTACACGTCATAATTAGTTCATTTAACGAGTTATAACCCGTTAATTGTATCAAAGTCCTCATTTACCTCCCTTAATTTGAAAAATTAGGATATATTTGCCATTATTGTTTGCAAATTATAAACAACCTATTATGGAGAAACCGAAAAACAGCTTTTTTTGTAACCGTAATCAATGAGTTACACATTAAAACACTCACTGCATTTGAGTAAAAATTTTAAGCTTTCAGGTGGAACCTCGCATTATATAGATAAAAATCATAAAATTACTAATAGATTGTAGAATATTGAACAATTAGTAGTATTAGAAATGTAGTTGCAGAAAATTATTTTCTTTTGTTCAAACGCAATGCACTCGTATTAAATATTTTAAAATCATAATGCAAGTATTTACGAGGGAATTGTATTTTATTAAGTTATAGCAATGATATTATCATATAGATAATATACAGTTTGTATTTCATCATTTAAAAGATTCTGTATTCTTTCCAACAAATAAAAATTTAGCAATTATACGTAATATACATGATAAAAGTTGATGTTTGTTGAACAAAAATATATAAGTATTTATGATGGTGCCTACACATAGCGAATAATCCACAACGTTGTATCGAAGATTGTGTAGGTATATTTTGGATTATGCTATTTCTTGATTAAGAAAAGAAAATATTATTTGGCAATTTAAATCAACTTTAAAACGGTACGCGAAAACATTGTGTATTATAATTCGTCATAAAAACAATACAAAGAGCCATAAGCAGTTGTAAAATTACTCATTAAAAAGATATCGCTTTAATCATAATATACTTCTGTTTAAGGTCTGAATTTCGATAAACAAAATAAACAGTAATTTTTTTTAACAAAGGCATTTTCGCAACAACTGGCTGCACAATAACTTTATTTTTAAAGTATAAGAATTTTTGATAGTTATGAAACCAACAAAGAAAATGTAGAAGTACATAAAAATCTCTATATGACATGAAATAAAATGAAATAAAATATTAACATTTATAAATATTAAGAAAGAAATTTAGAATGATATCGTATTATAAACTTACATCCATAATGAATTCTTAAATGACCAAAGATAGCAAACAAAGGCTCATAACTTTTTCTGTAATAATGATGATTGCGTAAATATTGTAAACATATAAATATAAATCAATATTAACCTTAAATACCAATTAGAGTCATCTTCAGTATTAAATTATTAACAACTGTTTGATAAATCAGTAAACTAATTTCATGTTTTTACTATATCTGATCAAATTTTTAGCGAATTTTTATAAGGTCACTTTGGTTATCTATGTTTGTACTTATAATTGTGTATCAAAAAATAAACTTATTCGTTTATTATTCAGACATGAGAATAAAAATATTAATATAGGGGGTCTGCCCGCGGAGCACGCAAGGGGCAAAGCCCCGATAGTACATATATATATATATACTAGTGGGGCTTTGGCCCCC
>JAPYYV010000260.1:0-39112 GCA_030522625.1 Copidosoma aretas
TTTTCCAAACGTTTTTTGTACCTTATCAAAAACGTTTGGTGGTATAAATTTAAACGTTTTTCAAACGTGTTCCACTAGAAACGCCCTTTCATTTGATACACATGAAGAACGGGTTGTGAAGTATAATTTGATCCGCCATTTTTTTTTGGCCGCCATATTGGATTTTGAATGACGTTACAGTGCTTGTTATGTTCCACTAGAAACGCCCTTTTATTTGATACCCATGAAGAACGGGTTGTGAAGTATATTTTAATCCGCCATTTGGTTTTGGCCGCCATATTGGATTTTGAATGACGTTGCAGTGCTTGTTGTGTTCCACTAGTAATGCCCTTCCATTTGATACCCACGTCGAAGGAATCGTGTAGTAAAAGGTAATTCGCCATTTTGTTTCAGCCGCCATATTGGATTAAACATCTTACTAAATGGCCTGTATTGCACAGTCTTCTGAACAAAATGTCGGTATCAAATTTCAGCCTGCTTAGATGCAAGAAAGTAATCGAAAAATTATTTTTACTTATTGAAAATACACGGATTACCACAACTTCCTATATATATAAACCTAAAATACATATATATAACAAGTTCTTACGTCTGAGAGAAACGGATTCTTGTAGGTTATCGTCTTAGGAACAAAATAAGCCTAAAATCGATCAAATCGAGTGAAAATTTGCTGTAAGCATGAATTTTGAGAATTTTTGGGCTTTTCAGCCCACTGTGAGACGGCGAGGCAGACTCAGAATCAGAGGAACCAAATCAAGAAAAGCGCCCACTCAGATCACAAAAGCGTACAAGAAAAGATATAGTACGTAATAGAAATAATGAGGATAGGAAGAAAACTGCGGTTGTAACAATCTCACCGGGAGATAAAGTCATTTCGCAGGGACAAACTGGCGTAAAAATTGTGTTACATTATGGAAGAGCCAAGATTTAAAAAAGGGGTAAAATCAACGAGTACACCAGCAGCAGTACAGGCGAAGGAAAAGTTGCAAAAAATACGTTAAAGACTGCTCGACAGCCTGCATCGACAAAAACCGCAGTTCTCAGTTACACCACAGATATTCAAGCCTTTAAAAGAAATAATAATAGCCAACTGCGACACGCTACAAACTTCGAACCCGAAGGCTGTAAGAGATACAAAAGATCAGGAACGTGGAGCGGAAAGACTTTCAGAAACTACAAAAATGAAGCATACCATCACGCCAGGTATGGAAGCAATACAAGAGCCAAATATACACGACTTATTAGATTGTAGGTCAGACGAATTACGGGCACAAGGAATGGTTGATATTAGACGACATGACGTACAAGGCAAACCAGGTATGAGAATCAACGTATGGGAGCCCAAAGAAATTACGCCGATGGACAGAGCAGCACACGATATAACAGAAAAAGAGAACGAAACAACGCATGGCGGGAGCAAAAAAATCCCGCTAGAACAACGCAGGGGTTAAATAGAAAAAGAATTTAATGTCCCAACAGAGACAACTATACTCCCAGATAGATAGTGGGAATTTTTAAACGATAAAACACGAAGAGAGACTAATAAATGTGCTGTGCCAGATGTAGCATTTACTTAAATAACGGGGTTACCGCACGACCCACCCGGAAGCTGCCTGTTTCACACCCTAACATTTTTATTGCATCTTGACATCTCTACCGACGAGCTTCGGGCGATTTTAAGTGACTCAAAATAGTTACGAAAATGCACAGAACCGGAGGTGACAGAGAAAATACTCAAATCACAAACAAGCTCTGGAAATGGTGATTGCACATACATATTTTCGCTGGAATTCAAGAAAAATGTATGCGTACACTTCGCATTAACCAACGGTACATACCTTTACTCGCACTTCATATCATGAAAAGATGAGGGGTTCTACCACATACACCCAGGGTACATTAATTCTTTCCAAGCGTTACAAAGTTTATGACAGCAATTTTGAAACCAGCCTTTCGTTTGTACGTACAGTGATGTCATTGACGACACCCTTAATACAATCATCCGACTGAAAGTAGCCAAGTAGCAAACCAAACTGTGAGCCCCACGAAAATAATTAAGATAAATATGAAAGTAAGCAGGGTAGGTAAAGTAAAGATGACAGGATATACCGGGGTAAATGAGGTAAAAATGTAAAAACGCAGTCAGGAGCAATACAGCAACCAACCTAAACCGAGGTAAATACAAGCAATCATACTCAAGAGCAAGAGACGGAAGGCAAGCAGCTAGAGCAAAATGACGAGGGTGACCTCGAAGTAGGCGAAGAGGAAAGTGAGGAGAATAATGATTTTAACGATACGTTGCGCGAAACGGACAGCGAAAGCAAAGATACACAGGGCAGCATAGCCGTTCACTCGCCGTCGTTGGAAAAATACAGAGTATGTAGGACACATTTACGAACAGAAATGCCACCATAGGCACCCAAAGAAGGAGAAGACACACCTCCACCACAAAAACTGAATAAAGTCAGGGGGAACCAGTTTTAGTACCTAGAGAGCATAGCTTTTATTACGGTAACGGAAACAGTACTTAATACAGAGGTGATAGACGCTTCGCACGCAAGAGGATATATAAATCCGATGCGTATGAACAGCGAAGAGAGGAGCAGAGTAGAAGCTAAGATGATTAGAGCAAGGAAAGCAATGGTTATACACATGTACGTAAAGAAATATTTTGAAGAAACAGCGCTTAAATCTAGAAGTAAAAAGTGTATCAAAGCACTCAAAGAAATGATAGTGGCTAATGGCGTAAGAACGATTGGAATTGTTAGAGATCTAGCAATCCTTAATCTAACCCAATGGGGGTACTTTATCGATACCTTTGAAGAAGTATTTAAAGGTATTAGATTGGTAGCAGTACTCTTTACAAACACGCTAGTGATCCCACCAGCAGACCAAAGGTTTAAAATAATCAGGAAATACCACGAAACTGCAGTAGCAAAACACAGGGGAGTAAATAAAACTTGAAATAGAATTACAAAAGACTACTATTGGAAAAACATGCTCTCAGACGTAAGACAAGCTGTCTTGGGATGTCCATCTTGTCAGTCTAAAAAACTTGTCTGTGTCGAAACAAGGCAAGCCATGCTTATTTTAGATACGCCAAGCAGGCCATTAAAAAAAATTTCTATCGACTTTTACGGACCAATTAACAAAACGTCAGCAAATCAGTACACACAAATTCTATGCATGCAAGATTGGCTTGCAAAATTCATTGTCTTTGCACCCGTAAAGAGAGCGACCGCTGAGGAAACTGTGAGAGCCATAATGGAGAAATTTATAGCATATTCCAGGCCACCGGAGCACTTATTATGAGATCGAGGCATCCACTTCATGAATAAAAGCCTGGAGAAGCTAGCGAAACTATTTGTATTGATAAAATAGGAAGCACAGCATAACACCCCCAATTAAACCTTGCCATCGAAAGAATGCATCATAACCTTACGGAATATATAAAAGCGTACGTAGAGCAAAATGATCATTAGGATAAACACCTACCTATGTGTATGCACTCATACAACACGACGGAGCATGAGAGTACGGGATACTCGCCGCATGAGCTCGTATTCGGCCAAATAGGAAGAACATCGTCTAGCTTTAAGCCACTATCTGATACCCAATCGTCGAACGAATACATAACAGAACTAGTGACGACGCATCGGAAATAAGAACCATAGCTGCTATGAATTAGGTACAAGCAAAATATTGATCGAAATACTACTACGGTCAAATGCTGAATACAAAATACTTTTTGGAAGGAGAAATGGTGTTTGTATTAAAGAAACTATCAAAAGGTAAATACAATAAATAGTACGAAGGCCCTTATGAAATAAGGGGCATCTATTATGGGGAGAAAAACGTAAAACTACAAAGAGGGGACGAAGTAAGAGTTTCCCACGTAGATGAAATGAAGAAAGCTTTTATACTAAAACCCTACCCAAAAACACCGACGGAAGGACAGATGACTAATTCACTATCATTAAATAGGGTGATAAATAATATAGGATAACTAACTCAGCAACGGGAAACACTTAGGCAAATCTCTCGCGGCCTCTGGACACACCGCAAGAAGTAGGCCAAAAGCTAGGGAAGATTGCCGTACGCACAGCGATAAACGGGGAAAATACACAAACATACCACACAGACACACCGTTTTGTCATTTATTTTTTTTTTCGCGGTCCCCGGACGGCCGCGAAGGGAATTATTTGTGGGACAAATCTTCAGCAAAAGAAGCAGTGAGAAGCACATAAGTAGCGCGAGCGGCATAAATGTATTTTTTTATTATTTGAATAAACTCAACAAGCAAAAGTAATTGTTTTATAAATACATTTTGATTTTAATAGATGCGACAAGCGAGAGCAACTGCTTTATGGATACAATTTATTTTCATATTGTTCAAGTCAAATTGAAAAATAGGCGCGGATAATTGTTATAAACAAGGGATACAAGGAGGTGATAATGTAATAACCATTGTAAGGAAGAGAGGAGTAAGGAGGTAGGGGGAACAAAAGGCAAAAAGCATTAATTTTAATAGCCATTCTTATTTGTTAATAATTTATTACACTTAAATTTTTTTTTTATCCCCCTTTTTCTTTTTTACACATCATTTTTTTTCCTCCTGAATAAAGACGGAGCCCTGGCAGTAAACAAAATAGTCTTTCTTTGCCCTGTCTTTCAACCGAAATCCCAGGAGCTGCTCCAAGCACGCCTCGAACGTCATGACCGGCTCCACACTTTAAACAACGACGGGTTGATCCTCAACCTCAAAGAGCTCATTGGTCGGGTCTCGTACCTAAAAACAGGGAGAATAATTAGAAATGTGTACGAGGAAGTAAAACAAATGAATCTAAATGCATTACCTGAAGAACAGGGCGAAGAGATAGTCCGCCCGATCGGAGGACATTACGACAAATGAGCAAATCTTTAACCTAACAAAACAAAAAAAGTACAAAAAGAAAGCACGGAACAAAAGAGAAGTCAAGGAGCAGAAAAACAAAAGAAAAAGCAATTAAATTGCAAATTACGTGATGACACCCTGGCGTGGCACAAGCTAGGCCTTCCAGCAGGGCGACCTCCAGAAGCACGGCACAGCGGCTCCCGTCGGGTGCGGAGAATTTTGTCTCCCGCGCACTATCGAAACTGAGCTTCGAAAAGGCAGACAGGCTGGCGAAGAACTTATTAATGTGAGCTGTTGACATTGGTAAAATATACGAATTTGGTATGACAAAAAAAAATAGAACACAACGAACACTACAACACTGAAGGAGCCAAAGAATGGTTGGTTCGAAGAGAGAAAGTGAAAACACGTAAATAATTTTTCACTGAATAATAACTGAACGGATACCACAACACAAAAGAGTCGGAGAGAATCGAAGAAGCACTTGCAGAGACTGAAAGGTGCAAGCAAAGTCAAAAATAGCACTGACGAAACAACGATGTCAAAAAGGGAGAAAGCCCAAGAATACCCCCACAACATCCCTCCTCTGGATCTTATTGTGTCGTCAAAGGAATAAAAGGAGAAAAAGACGAGAACCCGTGAAGAAACACATGGAAAAATGCTCGAAACTTCAAGCTAAACACTAAGCCTTGATATTGGCCACACTAAAACTAATTCACCTCCATGCTCGTATATGCGAGACCGGGCGCAATGAAAAGCATCGGAACCGCGCCGAATTCCTAGAAGAGCACTCGCGCGCACGTAGGGCAAACCGCTGTAAAACGAGAAGCATAAACACGCCCATGAGGCAAATTCTTAAAATGCAAGGAGATAAAAATAAGTGACTAGCAGGGTATGAAATAAATTATTAATAGGAAAAATTGCGTAAAAAGATAAAAAAAAAAAATCTGTATTTTATAGGATGAGTTTCAAAGAAAGATCGGACGGCCAAACAAGAATAAACATCCTAACGCACGTAATGCAAGGAGAGAGAAACCCGCGCTTTCTAACGCAATAAATAATTCGGTTTTTTTTATATTGTATTATCTTCACGCTCGGGGTATAATTCGACACATACACACCAATAATAAGGAAGATAGCGCTTGTTGCGGCAGCGGGGTCATTCTAAATTTTAAAATTGGGGGCCCCAGTAATACTAAAACTATCTAGAATGTTTATAGGTAAAAGAAACGGGAACAATTCAGCGAGGAATGACAATACAACGAGACGCACGGCACCACAACCAATCGTCATCCACGTGCGAGTAAGTCATTCAATTGCAATGAAACGGCAAGAACCAGCAATTGTAAACGATTGTGCTTCATCAAAAATAACTGCGATGCATAAATGAATTGATAAAAGAAAATTGTTTGATAATCTTAGCGTATAAGATCGTACAGGTAAGGTGGAGTAATATATTTAAAAAACATAATAGACGAAAATATGAAAAAAATAATAATAATTTAAATGTAGTATTAAAAATAATTATAATAAAGAAAAATGTGAAAAGATGCAAATAAAAGGAGAAAGGCAAAAATGCTCATAGTAATAAGGAAAATGTATAAAAATAAAGCTGAATATAAGATAGCACTATATTGTCAAATATTGACTTGAATATTGTAGAGAGAGAAGAGCGCATTATAAAAAAAGTATGTCATACACAAAATACGCATGAAAAAAGTATGAGAGGGCAGAGCAATAAGTAAGAAGATGTAAAGAGAGCGGCAGCTCTCTTAGGAAGTGAAAGAATGAGTGTTAAATGACACTGGCAACGCGAGCAACATAAAAAATTATGGCACACGTAGATGCACATAGGTACGAGCTAGCAGCTACTGAAGTCAGCATCGTCGAGGGCGCTGACGTTGCAGCCCTCGGACGTGTCATGTACAATAGCGTAGCCATGTGTCCGTGCGCCCCTCTCTTTCGTGGGCCCACCACAGAGTGGCAGCGGGAGAGAGGAGAGAGTTGGCTAGGAAGGAACATGGGAGTCTACGGCGGACCAACAAAGCGATAGGTACCCTTGCGGCGCGTCTCTTCTCTCGGATCATTAACTTATAAACGAAGAACATTTAAGTACTCGTGTATTCAATTCCATGAGCATCTCAAGGCTATCATAACCTACGTGACACGAGTAACAATGTCAGAAAGTTACTCGCTAAAACTCATATTTTTTTTAATTTTAAAATTTTTAAAAAATCCCAAACAAATGAACATATATTTATTTCTCTAACTATAATGATTCTATCACCATTTTTTACAACTGGAACACACATTCCGCTGTTGAAGGTTTATTGTGTGTATGCTTTTGATTACCACTTTTTCTTAAAAAAATCATTTTTAATTGGGAAGTTGTTCCACATTTGCAATTTGATACAAATGATTATAATTTCTAGCAATAGAATTGTGTTTCATGATGTCTGTCGAAGTTTTTATATTATTTTAAATTCAATTTTTGTTATCGCTTGAATTAAATATCTGTTGAATGGCTTCTTGATCATCATAATTGTATGATGAACCATGTTTCAGTACTTTTCTCTCATCTGATTTCAAAGCATCTAAAGTTACCAAATCTAAAAAAAAACTTATCTAATTTAAAAACTAAATAAGTAAAATGAATTTTTACTGGCTTTGAGTACAACATATGCTACAAGTTCCAAAATCTTTGGAATTTTTGATGAAACGAGTTTTTTATGATAAAAAACGATACCAAAGCTTGTTTTGGAAAAACTAAAAAAAATGGTATGTTCGTAATATAATATGCTACAAGAATCTACTATAAAAAATGTATTAACGGATTAATATGTCCTCAAACAAATTTCGTTTACACAAAATCTGTTAAGAAACGTATGTTATTGTAGCAAAAATGAGTAAACTGTTTTCTACTTGCGCTTAAGTGATTTGCATGTAAACCTTCTAAAGTAGTTGACCCAATTCCCGATAGGTACCAAATTCCTAATAATTTCCACTTAAATTGGAGTTCATACAAATATTGGCCTGTAATTAAGTGTGAAAAGGATACCCCATAACATAAGGAGTATCATTATTAATTTATTAAGCGATATGATGTATATTATTTGGTAGTATATGTCAAAAAAATATAAGAGTTAAGTGTAAGTTGGAGATTCTACCGTTTGCTTGACTATTTAGGTACGATGATACTATGAAGTCTATGATAAGTAACATATAATATAAAAGGTTTTTTTGTTGTATAAGACATACAAGATCAATAATTGGCTCAGATTGGCCAGTCCAAAAAAGTAAAATACTATTTTTTTATTTGATCTTTATATAATTTGATAATCAGCTAGCTGGGTCGTACTTCAACAGCTTTACCTAATTCCTGATAATCATTGTACTTTGATAAATAATGTATATTATTGCACATAAACTCTTACAAAGCGTTTTTTTTATTAAAATAATTTCGTATGTCCAAAAATTATTTAATTAAAAAGATAAAATTGTTTATATTATTAGTGTATGTATTAGTTATGTGACCATAATCTAAGCCTTGAAGCTCAATATTTTCCTTACAAATTATACGATGTACGGAAATTAAATGTACTTATTCGAGATAATATGGTTGGAAACATTTAATGAGAAATCAATAGTTAGCATAAAAGTTCTGATATTATGCGCTCACTTGCTGTAATTTACATAATAAAAGCTATCAGGAATTGGGTCCTGCAGTTATCGAGAATCAAGGCAGCTCTAAGAACGGTTATCAAAAATTGTGTCTTGTAACTACCTAGTGATTAATGTTTGATTAAAAAAAAAATCATATAATACCGGACAATTTTTACCTCTTTATTGATAAAGTAAGGTCTTTATTACTTGATTTAATTTTTATAATCATATCATTACGTTTGAAAACGATATTTATTTGTAATCGAATAGTAGGTAGCTTCTAAAGTTATCAGGAATCAGGTCAATATATAATCTATATGTACACCGTATGCTACAGATTCTGGAAAAATTTTTGATTTAGACGTAAAAACGAGTTTTGTAGGACAAAAATAAATTTAATAACTTGTTTTTGTGTGATCAAACAAAATCACAGTTCTATTTATAAGAGCATATGCTTCAGGGTAATACAGTTAAATAATAAAATATGAGTAGTGTATCCTTAAATACAACGCATTTCTACATAATATATACAAAAACTAATAGCATTGTTGAAAACAATTGCAAAACTATATTTTTAGTTGTTCTCAAGTGATTTGGATGTAAAATTACCGTATACTTTATTATACGTATAATTTATGACTACAACATGACCTCGAAATTTCGAAAATTTACAAAACTTAGCAGAAAAAAAAATCATTTAAGACAATAATTGATTTGAAAGTGAGTTTGTATGTACTAAAAAAAATACATCATTTTTTTGGAAAAAATATGCTACATGATGTCAAGGCGAATAATTTAGAAGTTTGGTGAGATAACCGCAACAAAAAATATTTTCTGCACTATACGTAAAAAAACTATTTTATTGTTTAAAAAATCTATTGAACTACATTATTAGATGCTTTTAAGCGATTTGCATGTAAATTTATTGTTTACTTCGTAAAATTTATTTGTATGTGACAATTGTTATAAGACGTTCGTGTTCAGGTACAAATAAACATATTGCTGTTGTCCTTGACCATGCGCGTTTTCGGCAATCGGCGTATTCATGCGTACACATAGAAATATTTTTGTTGACGTGTGTCTAACCCATACCTAACGATAGACACTAGAATTAACGACATCACTCTAGCGACAAGCATCGAGATCGTAGGCCACAGCCAACAGACTGCGTTACACCTTCACACGTACCACACGTTTCTCTTTTTTGCCACAAATAAATATAAATATTTTTGCATAACCACTGCGTGTTCATTTTACCATCAAACCTACCTCACAATATGTTCAAGGCCAATATGCCCCTAGTGGTTAATAGGAATATAGGGAAGGGCAGAAATTATTGTGCTCAATGTTTCTTGTTTACACAAGCCCGAGTAGTGTAGCGGGTGCTTTAACGTTCGTCTCAAGATGGCCGACGCAATCTATATGAAGAACATTCAGTGCCTCGATGGCCAAAATTTTCAGCTCTAGAAGTTCCGAATAATTACTGTGTTCATGGCGTACAAACTATTGGTTATTGTCGAAGGCACTGAAGAAAAACTGGCAGATACCGGCGCCGAAAAACAAAAAGCCTGGATCAAGAATGACGCACGAGCCATGTTCATTTTGTCATCGTCTGGTGACTACACGCAGCTCGAATATCTAGTAACATGCTCAAGCTCGAGTAGAATGTGGAAAAACTTTCTAGTATCCACGAGCAAAAAAGCGCGTCCAATAAATTAGCATTGATGACAGAGTTTAATCAATACCGTGTAGCATGAAGTGACTTTATTTCCCAACGTACTGCAAAAGTTGAAAATGTTGCCACACAACTGAAGTATATTGGTCAAGAAGTTAGAAGTGATGGCAAAAATCCTGAGCACACTGCCGACAAAATCAACGCTTTTGCTTCGGCATGGAACAACGTGGACGAAAAAAATTAGACCATGGAAAATTTGAGAGAAAGACTGCTACGAGAGAAAGCCCGGATAACCACCGCGGACGACATCGCCAGCGCGCTTGCCACATCCAGCATATCTTCCAACAAAGGAGAACCTCGTTGGGGAAATCAGAGTTCCGCGAGCGACTCGTCTTAAGAGAGTGGTATAGTTTGTAATTTCTGTAATAAGCCCCGGCATGTCGCAAAATATTGTTTCGATAAAAAAACGCAGGCAAAAAGCCAATAAGGATTTCGATATGAATTCAGAAAATTCAGATAACATGCAGAGTAGTCCATGCACAGCCTTTCAAAAATTTCAAGCTTCCAGTACCAACATAATCTCTTATGATCTCAACCGGGTTTACCAGAACGATGAATCGAAGTATTGGCTTCTTGATAGCGCCACGTCTCGACACATATGTTGTCGTCGTTCTGCGAATTCAAGCCCTATAAAGGCGAGTCTGTTTACCTCGGCGATGACACAGAAAAATAAGGCGATATGTAAGGCAACGTATAAAGCGATTTGCAAGCAATAAGTAGACGGAAAGTACGATTAACGATGTTTGGTATATCCCTTACTTTAAAAGAAATTAGTTATCTACGGGCGTTTCAACGTCGAACAGTTTTTTGTCTCTTCCATCAGGAACACAGTCGATATTTGTTCAAAAATGAGGTTCAATTAGCGCACGCAGTAAAACGGAGCAACAATTTGATACGGATTTTTAAAAAAACCGATGCTCCTTACGAAGCCCATGTTGACCGTCACGTAAATTACAATTATATTGAAAAGATGATAAAGAATAATGCAGTCTCGGGCATATCTATTTAAATCAACAACAAGTTTCTATGTGAAACCTGTCCGTTCAGAAATCAATTAAAGGCTCCCTTCAAAAAGGTAGAGAAAAACGTCAACATAGTTCCCAGTGAAGTTATTTTTTATACTTGTGTGGTCTGATGTGAACCGCTTCTATTAGTGGAGCAAGATTTTTCCTACTGTTCGAGGATGAGGCATCCGGTTTTCGCTCAGTCTATTTTCTCAAGCACAAAAGTGACGCTTTCGAAAACATCGTAAGGTTTGCAAATTAAGTGAAAAATCAATTCGATAAAGACATAAAGGTTCTTCGAACTGTCAGTGGAACGGAATACACAAACAAACATACAAAAAAATTTCTCGAGACTGGAGGAATTAAGTTGCTGGCGTTAGCACCGTATACACCAGAACAAAATGGACGTGCCGAACGCGAGATGCGAACGGTGGTTGAAGGCGCGTGAACGATGCTCTTAGCGAAAAATTTGCCTGCACATCTTTGGGCCGAGGCGGTGAACGTGGTGACTTATGTTTCAAACAGAACTATTGGCGTGCGTACTAATTGTATTACACCTGTCAAAATGTGGGCGGGTGAGAAATCAAACATCTTTCACTTGCGCACGTTCGGCTGTCAAGCTTACGCGCTCATCCCTGACGCGTTCCGGGAAAAATGGGACAGAAAGTAGGAAAAGTTAATTTTCGTCGGCTACCAGAATGACTTAAACAATTATCGGCTTTTAATTCAAAAACAAAACGAGTGTCTGTTTCGAGAAACGTACAATTCAATAAGCATGGCTTTTCGACGTGAATAGCAACAATAGTGTGCGATTTCCTGTTAGCATGGAGAGTGCGAAATTTCTGGTAGGCGGTGAGGCTAACGACGACTAACCTCAGGGCGGGCACGATGACAGTGACCCCGCTGGAGCACTAATCGCCAACGAAACGCAGGAAGACGCGGCTAGCGAAGCTCCATCGAAGGGGGGCGCCAACCGTACGCTTTGCGTGCTCGCGATGACATGCGGCCCCCGCCCCGGTACTGGGCGTGTTTTGCAACTTGTGAGGAGCCATGCAGCTGTAGAGAGGCTTTTACTTGCAAATATGCCAATTTGTGGAAAAATGCCATTGAACAAGATCTGCAGGCTCACGAGAAAAATAGAACGTGGGAAATTACCGAATTACCGAAAGAACGAAAAGCTCAGGGTTGAAATGGGTCTGTAAAATTAAGGTCCCTGATGGTCGGGGCACTACGAGGTACAAGGCACACTTGTGCGCACAGGGCTTCTTGCAGAAGAAATCTATAGATTACCAGGAAATTTGTTCTTCCGTGGTACGTTTTGAATCTGTGCGAGCCCTGCTTGCGATAGCCGTGCATAGGAATCCGAAGTGTGTGCTATTCGATGTAAGCACTGCCTACTCAAATAGCGAATTGAAAGAAACGACTTTTATGAAAATTCTTTATGGCTTAGAAGTAAAAAAAAAATGCGGTTTTAAATCTTAAAAAATCAATATACGGGCTGAAACAGTCGGGGCGGTGTTGGAATGAAAATTTTTCCAAATTTGTAAAAGACCTAGGCTTTAAACAAAGGAACGCAGGTAAGGGTATTTACACAGGAATTTTTGAAAAAGAAAAGGTATATTTTGCTTTATACGTTGACGACGCTATGATTCCTGCAAGGGACAAAAACATGTAGAATAAGGTAGTTAACAGTTTTAAAAACGAATTCAATATAACTAGTAGTGGATTAAACTACATTGTTGGAATGGAAATAACTCAAAATAAATGTTTGGTTTTTGTAGGTTAAGGTTTATACATCGATAAGTTCGTGCAAAAGTTTAAGATGATAGACGCTAATTCTGTAAGAACACCGGCCGATCCGCATGTAAGACTTGTGAAACCCGCCAAGCCAGGCACGTTCAGTATACCGTACCGCAAATCGGTTAGTTCCCTTTTGTTTTTTGACACAGTCTTGTGACCGAGTATAGCGTACTTTGTCAGAATCGTAAGCAAATACCTCGATAACTATGATGAATCGCACTGGAATGCGGCGAAGCGCATCTTACGATATTTAAAAGGTTCGCGCGATTTCGGCATAATGTTTAATGCGAATTGTGAAAATAACTCGCTCACTGGGTACTCTGATGCCGATAACGCTGTGGATCTTGATACGTACCATTCAATGAGCGGTTACATATTTACTCCAAGCAGAGGTTGTTCAACGTAGTCCTCAAAGTGACAAGCTAGCGTCTCCCTTAGCACGAGTGAAGCTGAATTTGTTGCGGCATGCGAGGCGACTAAAGAGGCCGTCTGGTTGCGAAAACTCTTGTGCGTCATCAGACATAGGTGTGTGGGTCCAACTGTTTAAAATATCGATGACCAAAGTTGCATCCGTTTGACGAAAAATCAAGAGTTTCACAGAAGGTCAAAACATATCAATGTCTAATACCGATCTATCTGCGAGAAGCTACGAGAAGGCACAAACAATTCGCGGTATGTAAAAACGCACGACCAGTACGCTGATATCTTAACGAAAGCGCTTAGCGTCGAAAAATTAAATTGTTATAAGAAAAATTAAGTGTAAGCGAGCACCTACCGAAAACACTCAAGTAGAAGTGGGGTTGTAAGACTTTCGTGTTTATCTATAAATAGAAATATTGCTGTTGTCCTTGACTAAACGCATTGTTGGCAATCGGCGTATTCATGCGTACACATAGACACATTTTTGTTGACGTGTGTCCATTGCATATCTAACGATAAACACTAGAATTAACGACATCGCTCTAGCGACGAGCATTGACATGGTCGGCCACAGCTGACAGAGCGTGTCACGCCTTCATACGCACCGCACGTTCCTCCTTTTGCCACAAATAAATATGTGTGCATAACCACTTCGTGTTTATCTTACCATTAAACTTACCTTACAATACAAATAGACCTGCAAGGTCTGAAAATTTGAATAGCTTAGTGGAAAAAATAAGTATTCTAGGACAATATAATTGATTTAAAAGCAGGTTTTTAGGTAATTAAACAAAAAAAAAAACATCGTCATGATTGCAAGATTATGTGCTACAAGATTTAACTGCGGATATTTAGAAACTGAGTAACATAACCCAAAAATTATTATTTATTGCGAAACTCGTAAAAAATTTATTTATCATCGAAACTTTTTTTTAAGTTGCTTTTTGGTGACTTCCATATATACTTACTATCCACTATGTAAAATTATTACTCGTGAACGGAATTGACTTACGAATTATGAAAACTTTCAAAATTGAATGGAGAAATCGAGCTTTTTTAGGAGAAAATATGATATAAAAAAAAGTTTTTAAGTAATTTAACACAATTAAATATTGTTATGTTCGAAAAAGTATCTGCTACAAAAATCTATGGTGGAAATACGATAAATAATTAACGTAATCATACAAAATATTAATTACTATAAAATCTGTTAAAATACTTTTAAACTGTTCAAAACAATTATTAAACTATACTTTTGTTGCTCTTTAGTAAATTACATGGGAACCTACTTCCAACTTATAAAACTAATTTTTTATACGTACAACTTAACTTATTAATACTAAAATTTCTAAATCACAGTTAAGAAAACAAGAGTTTTAGAAGAAAAAATAATTTCCAAGTGAGGTTTTAAGTAATTTTTCGGAAAATATTTTGAACTTTTCTAGAGTATGTACTACAAAATACTACGATGAAAATTTGAAAACTTGGTAACATGATGTGATAAAAAATTTATCCCTGCAAAATCTGAAACAGAAACTTATATAATTGTTAAAATAAAATCATTGATAAAATAAACTGTATTATAAGTTGCTCCTTAATAACATGCATGTGAAATTATTGTCTTCTTCATAAAACTAATAAATTGTACGTACAACTTTACTTACGAATTTCAACAATATTCTAATTTACTAGAAAAATTTAGTTTCCTAGGGCGTACATCGATTTGAAAGCCAATTTCTCAGTAAATTAAAAAACAAATGATTGTATTCATAAGATCGTATGCTGCAAAAGTCAAGTGTGGAATAATCGAAGATAAAATTTTTTTTCACAGTAAAATTTAAGTTCCAGATATACAACAAGTCCAATGACGTTCCCCTATCAAACCAGTTCTTCAGCGTACTGCACGTAGCCTCTATATGAGATGAAAATTACTATATAACAAATAGCTCTGAGCTCAGTATCCATATAATTTTGATGAGTTTATTTCAAGTTCATACTAAGCTAATTCAAGTAGTCAAATTAAAATTATTGATAAGACCCAAAAAGCACCTCGACCGCGGACTCGAACAGGGGAACTCCTTCTTGCCGGAAAGGCCGCTATAACTTGCGCCACCGATGCCTTGGTGCTTCCCATCGTCTCATTAATTTTGTTATTCGTCTCATCAATAATTTTAATGGGAATACTCGAAATTTCTTGGTATAAGAACAAACAAAATTCAGGAAATTTCAATGTTTATTGAAATCAGAGCTATTTGGAAAATAGCAAATTTTATCGCGCATGGAGGATACGTGCGGTACGTTGAAAAATAAGTTTGATATGTTATTGTCAGTGGACTTGTTGAATCAGTTATTCTTCTGCAATTTAAACACCTTTTTGATCGACACATTTTTGATTAGGCTGAAATTTTTTTACTAGCTCAATGTCGAAAAAAAAAATATACTTGTGCAAGGAATTTTTTAAAAATATTTTGGGAAATAGAAGGCATCTAAAATTTTAGAATATGATGATTTTCTGCTTGGAGACCCACTATCAAAAATTGCATCATCCATCAAAGCAAAAAAAATTCTTTTTTTTATTTTACAGCTAAAAAAATTTACTTTTTGAAACAAAATCATTCAATGAACATCAATCACAAAAATCATACTGTTCTAAACAATTGAGATGTTAAAATCGATTGTTAACAATTGCTTCACCCTCGTAGAGAGTTTCAAATATCTTCATCGTATTTTGCGTCAAATTTTACACCAAAAAAGTTTTTTTTATTGAACAGAGAAGTTATTACTACTGTCAGAGATGAATTAATTAATTGAGCGAGGTACGTCGTCGTTTCGGCGCATAGTAGGATATTCTGCAATTTTTTGTTTAAAATCGTAAATCTCGAGACAGAGGACAGCAATTGACTGAATTGTTTTTTTTTATTTTACAGATACGTTGATAAGACTTGCAGGAAAAATATAGCCGGTGACTCTCGTTAAGCACAATTTTAATTTTGCATAAATTTTAAACAAATTGCCAACAAACGCAGAAATACCTTATAAATAAAATAGTACATTAACAATCATCTAAAAATTTAGTACATATCAGTTTTTAAGGTTGCCGATCACAAATAATTGGGTTATTTTTTAGAAACTTAAAATTGGGGATCCAAACTGGCAGACGTAAAATTTTTTTTACTTTCACTATTCAATTGAAAGAGCTCTATAGAGGTTTTTGTTGTCGCTGATCACGAATAAAAGGTGAGTTCTTAAAAATTTAAAATTGCGTATTCAAAATAGCGGACACAACTTTTTTTTTACTTTTACTATTTAATAAAAAGTGCTCTATTGGGGTTTTTGTTGTCGCTGATTACGAATGAAAGGTTAGTTCTTAGAAATCAAAAATGGTGGATCCAAAATGGCGGAAATAAAATTTTGTTTACTTTAAATTTTCAATAAAAAGCGCTCTATGAGGATTTTTGTGGTCGCTGATCACGAATAAAAGGTTGGTTCTTAGACATTTAAAATGGTGCATTCAAAACAGCGAACGAAATTTTTTTTGGAAATCTGATAGGGACTGTGATCGAGAGGTTTGGTGAAAACGAGATTTTGACTGTATCATACAGCACATTGAGAAAAATAATATATTGTAAATAAATTTAAAAAAAGGTATATGTACAAGAAATAACAGTGAATATGTAAGTACGATTTTCGGTTAATATTTTAGGCCGTCTCACTTCCTGATAAACTTGTTTCATTGGTATCTGCTTTGTAATCAGCAGCAACTTCATTTTCCAGAATTATATCACTAAAATATAATATTTTTCTGTCATAGCTCATAAGTTTACATATATTTTTAATGACCTTACTGGTTCAATGAAAATAAAATGAATGATAGACTTATCATGTAAGTGTTTTAAAATTCATGATGGATACAAGTCGGTAACTTCAATAGGGCTTTTATATGTAATGTTAAAGTTACCAGTAAGAGATAAACTGGGCATGCGCATCAGTTATGGAAATGTGCACTATTGTTCTATCTACTACTAAATGTATATTCGTCTCTTCAGAGAGAATGGACGTATTAAATAAGCGTATCCTATACTATCAAATTATTATTTTATTTCTTATTTCTAGTTCTGTGAATTCTATTAAGGCATAAACATACGACGCTACGTCAGTAGAAATTGTTGGAGTAGTTCATCCGACAGAATCATATTTTTTACTTGAAATTTTAATGACTCCGTCCATGTTTGGTATTAATACAAAATTGATTTTTTATTAAACATTATCTGATCTTGAAAGAGCCACGTAGATTTATGACTAAAAAGTATTTCTGAATGAATTTGAAATCCAGATAGAATCGAAAAAAAACTCTGGTGTAATACAATTGAAATCCTGTTAAAATCCATGTAAAAACTATTGAGTATCCAAAAGTTTCCAAACAAACGGGCAATCATCAATGGAACAGACGTAGAAAAGGTAGGACTCGTATAACAATTAAGAAACAACCTACTTCACTCAGACACAGACTTCCCAATAAATATGTGATTTCCATATTGATTTTACATAGATTGTACTGAGATTTCACTTAGCTCTTACGTGGATTGTAAATTGATATGTATACTTTTTTTAGCCTAAAATGTGAGGAAAATTTACTCAAGATCCGATCGGATTCCGTGTAAAATAAATCTTGAATACATGTGGCGAATTCATACAGAGTTTAGGATCAAGCAAAAATCAGTATAAATCCGCGTCGAATTCATATAAAATTTACCTGGATTCCGTGTTAAGAACCCAATGATATTTACAGATTGAAGAAACAATAAGACATTAGAAAGAAAATCATTGTAAATAACTTTTTAAATAAATTCAGGATAGTAAAAAGAAATTTCTGTTTTTCTATGATGAATCCAACATCTGGAATATAAAATAACTATTTTTATGTGTCCCTCTACAGCAAGTTTTTTCGGTAGTAGAGAAAAAATTTATTTTTTCGTTATTTTGAATTTTTTTAAATCATACTTTTATTTGTAATCAGCGATCACGAAAACTGCTGTAGAGCTCTTTTTATTAAATAGTAAAAGTAAAAAAGAATTAATTTTCACTATATTGGATCTGCAATTTTGAATTTGTAAAAAAATAACCTTTTATTTGTGATCAGCAACAGCAAAAACTCCTATAGAGCCTTTTTTATTGAATAGTGAAAGTAAAAACCAATTTGTTTGCCATTTTAGATCTGGCAAACTCAATTTTTTTTAAATAACAAATTTTTTATGACCAGCGACCTTGTAAACTGATGTGTACCTCATCTTAAGATAATTTTTTATGTATTTTTTTATTCATAAGGTATTTCGGCGTTTTTAAGAAATTTTCTAGAATCTCCCACTGTGCGGTGCAGGCGCTCGGATTTCTTTGCACGTTTTAGACATTCTCTTACCCTACAAAGTTATCTCAGTAATATTATAATTGCACTATGTTTTTCATTTATTCAATAAAATAGTATTCTAACCAACAAATAATACTGTATAAACAATTGAAAAAAAGAAAAACACTTAAGAAAATAAAGTAACAAGTTTATTACGATTTTAACAACGTTACTCTCCAAAAGTTTTTTGTCAGCGGTTAATCAGTATTTCCTTATGTAATGTATTATGCTTTATCTATTAAACCAATAATATTCATTGATAAATTCTTACAACTGTTTTATTAATATCTAATGAAAATTTTTTATCTTCCAACGTCTGACGAAAGATCAGAGTCATACTATGAAAATGTACAGTGATCGTTGTAGCTTTTTAAAAATGTGCTGATAAATTTTTTTCTTTCTCTTCATACTGATCATTTGTTTGATAGCGAGGTTATATTTGGCAAAGCTTCTGTTACTCTAGCAAATAATTATTTCGGTTCACAAATATGATTATTTACCCTTTGGAGACTTGCTCCAGCAGAAAGTTGTTTCAAAGTCCCACCTCTTCCATCACATGGTCCCTTGCCGTAATACGTGGGGAGAAAATGACACTTAGCTGCTATTTCAAAATTTTCTTAATGATGAGTCATATTTATAAAATTTTTTTTTTTTCTATACTGTGCGCTTGCACCGTCCGAAAGAGAAATCACTCTTTTGAAACTTTTCAAATTCGTTTTTACAAATTCTATTAGTTGACTGTGGAAAAGATGTACAGCATTAGTATTATTATGTAAACATTCAGAAATAGAAACAAGATTTTTTACTTTTACCTATCTTGTTCATTTTTATAGTAAATTGAGAATTTTTGTATTGTTGCTTGATCAATATCCCAATGTATGCCTTCTACGGAGTTTTGTATTATAGATGCATAATTTTTACTAAAATTGCAAATAACAATGTATTTGTATCTCATTAATTATTTTTTTTTTTTCATTTGAAATTCGATCTGTTTTCTAACTAAAAAATAAATGTAACAATAGTTTGTCCAAACTATTACTGGAAAAATGTAAAAACTCTTCCACAGTTTTACTTTCACAGAGGGTTTGTAATGAAGTTCTTTCTGTTGTAACCCATTGTTTGTACCTTAAATCTTCAATTAATTTTTCTTCAAAATTTTGTTTTAGTTGCTGAATGCTATTTTCTACACCATAACACTGTTCACATGATCCCATGAAACAATTACTGGATTACACATCACACATCATACGATCCAAACAATCTTGATGACTCGTTATTCGTTGTGGAGATTCGGCTGTTACTAACTTTAAATCGCTTCATCTATTACCAGTTTAACATTTTTGTGTATTGGCAGACATATGCTAAGTGGGTGCCACTGGCTCCTACCAATATATAGTTTCGTGGTGGTAAACTAGCAAACGACGAAAACTACACTTTATTTTTAGATGATTATTTTAAATAAATTATGTAATTCTATCAAATTATTTAAAATGAGGCGTTTTTGCATCTGTCCTCTACATCCATCCACTCTTGCGGAGATACAATTTTTTTTTCCTGGCAATAATTTCGTTTATTTATCAGACTGATAAAAGTCAACTATAGTATAAACATCCTGTGCCTGTAAAGATGGATGGATTTTAGGATTCGTATCGTCTTATATGTCTTTGTCTTTAGCAATACTTTCTGCAACATTTATCATATGACGGGTAGCTGTTAGAGAATTTAGCTAGATTTTTTTATACGACCACTGTCTAAAAATATTTAAAAGTTCGACCCGATGTGCTCGATATGTACTAGTATTGAAACTCTCTGGTAAAGTTCTTAAAATTGCGATATCATCATCATGATCATCATCATCCGCATCATCTGGACCATTGTCGTTTACATGAAAAATTCGGTTTGAAAGACCCACAGAATATCGCTTTTGTGTCAATTGTCGCTTTTTAATAGGTGATGACCCTAGAAAATCTAATCCTTTGTTCAAATTGTCAACTGTATCATTCAGTACACTTTTATTCTGACCTCAATATCCAGAAGTATCTCCACTGCTACTTTTAGCATCCGACTCTTTAGTAGATTATTTTTAGGTATGTTCCTGCTGTAATAAATAAAAAGCGGTATTAGCGTCATAAATTAAAAAAAAATATAAATTGGACAGATTACATATTATACACTACTGTTTCGACTTCCGTTTCACAATTTATTTTTTTTTTTTGCTTTTTGGGATGCGTTGATGACAAGAATCGCAACCTTTAGATCCAATGCCGTATCAGTTACCCGTAAACGTGATGCAGATAGTTGACTATCAGAAAATTTTTTTAATTGCAATGTTTGTTTTTTTGAATGACCACACAAATGGAAGGGATTGAAACATCCGTTGGTGCGAATATTCGTGCCTTGTATAACTTTTGAGACTTTTTTAGACATCGTGTTTACATTAAAACCAGTTTTGAATTGTGTTTGTGCCATTGCGCGTGTTTCTATGTGAATGAATCAAATGGATTGGTGAAAGAACACCACAGAATTCTCTTTGGTGCCTTGTAAAAACTATTTTTTTTCTTTTTACTGAAGTATTGATACACCATATGTTGTAAATGGTAAATGATCGTTGTAAAATATAAAATATTACTAAGTACTATGCGGTTTGACCACAGTTACACTATAACACTATTCTCAATTTGCCTTGGCACTGTATTGCTGCACATTTTAAAGGTACTTACCTAACACATATCTAGGCACGTAACTCCAGAGACAGCACAGTCCCAAGCCAATAAAACTTTTGACGTAAAACGTTTAAAACTTTGAACAAACCTATAAAACTTCGAAAGTAAGACTTATAAATTAAAAGTTTTAATACTTCAAGAGAGAAAAAAGGCGGGACAAAAATCTTGTGGATCTGCCGCGCTTGCAATAATGGGCAACCAGGTATCTTTAGCTCGAATCGCTATCTGCAGCTCAAAAGTTGCCAAGATATAGCCTAGAATCGCCAAATACAAATTTGGCGTAAAAGATTGAACAGATACACAATTAAGTGGATACTTAGAAACTACCTCTAAAACTACTCACATATAATTTCCCACAATGACAACATAAAAATCGTAATAAGCTTGTTACTTCATTTGCTAACACTTGTTTTTTTCTAACGGCTTCAACAGGTATAATTGTTGGTAAGTGAAATTTGTTTACTGAATTAATGAAAAATATAGAACAATTTTGAATATCACTGAGATAACGATATTAGACTAGAGAATATCCATGACGTGCGAAGAATTCTGAACGCCGATACGACGATGTACGTCCCTAGATTAATAAATGTATTATTGACAGCAAAAAAAATTTATATAATACGTAAAATTGCCTTTTTTATGTAAAATTTAACGCAGGGTACGAAAAAGATACTTGAAACTCCCTACGAAGATGTAGCAACTCTTAAACATTGATTCTAATAGGTTTTTTCAAAAAGTGCAATCTTCAAGCTGTAAAATGAAACAACAAAAAAGCTATTAGCTCTGATATAACCGGAGTTATGGGTTTTTGAAAATAGATCTCAAAGCAAAAAATAATTGAATTCGCAAATTTTCGATGCCTTCTCTTTCCAAAAATATGGGAAGAACAATTCCTTGCACACCTATGTCTTTTTTTCGATAGAAAACCCGTAAATAATATTTCAGTCAAATTAAAATTGCGTCAGCTATTTTCTGTCTACATTTCCGGTTTGTAAAAGAATGACCCACATATGTAATTGTATATTGGTCTAAGTTACTGACTTTATTCTTAAATTTGCTTGACTCTGTCACTATTATCTCTGATTGGTTGGCCAGAAGATGTGCTAGGTTATGTATATTGTCGGTGTTTGTACTAATTGCATGCTCTATGTATTTCTCGTCGTCTTTATTCAAGATTCCAAACAAATATTTACTAATTCTCCCTATGGTAGCTATTATTGCACTTTGTCTATTGGTCTCCATACCAGTGAGTAGTTCAATCACCTTTCGTGCTTCTTTCTCGGCTACGACTGTAATTTCGCGTAATTTTTCAATTCATCTCGCGTTAAAACTCCGTAGAAATTCATGTTTTGTTCTCGTAGTTCGTCAATGAATAATTAGGTTGCGTAACTCTTGTCCTACTGTCGTGAAAAAGGATAGATCAATTCTCTGGGTCACCTTCCAAGTTGAATTTGCTGCCGCCAGCTCTGCTGGCCTTGAGTGTGCTTCTGCCTGCCTGTTCTCAGTGTGACATAAACAATCCAAGGTTATGTCAAGACTTAATACGTTTGTGTAGAAAATTTTTTATTTTCATTGCATCAGTTAGATTTATCAGGTATTAAGAGTACTTTATTGTAGTTAATGCTATTTATTGTATTTCCTTGAATTGTTTATAATTTTCAAGTCACTTATTTGTACCACAGATAGAGTTTTTACAGGTCGCGTAGTTTAAAAATACATGCGTTCTTCCATTTGACTCTACCAATATCAAAATTACTTTATAATGAACAGATCAAGCTTATTAACAAGGTTACCAAGGCCTGTACTAATTTTAAGTAAATAGGACAGGTTAGAAAGACCAGAGGTCAGACAGCCTCTAGACTCCAACAACTTAAATGAGCCATTAATTCATTTAAAGAGAATCATGCTAATACTATGCAATCGACACCACTGACTAAAACCCATGATTATTGCAAGGATATATTGTTTGCGTGAGGTTAGTCCGAGTAAGAAGGATTGAATGAATAACCTAGAGACAATAAAAACTCTTAAAAATCATTTTACACAGAATAAAACTTATCCTTAACTACATCCACTAATAAGTATGAAGTAAACCTATTTTCACTGTATATATAAATATATATTTATATAGATATATACAAACTAGTAGGGCCTCGCCCCCTGCGCGCTTTCCGGGCCAACCCCCACATTTTAATATTATTACTCTCATGTCTAAATATTAAATAAAAAAATTTATTTTCAATACACAAATATGCGTACAAACATAGATAACCAAAGCGATCTTATAAAAATTCTCTAAAAATTCGAACAGATACAGTCAATATATGGAACGAGTTAACTGGTTTATCAAATTATTGTTAGCAATTTATTTCTGATGATAAATCTAATTGGTGTTGAAAGTTAATATTGATACATAGTATATGTATACGATATTTACGCAATCATTATTATTCTAGAAACAGTTATGAGCCATCGTTTGTTATTTTTGATCATTTAAGAATCAATTATAAATAAATGTTTATCATAAGATAACATTTTAAAATTCTTTCATATTATTTGTAGATGTTAATTGTTAATTTTAATATTTTTTCATTTCCTATATAGATTTATATATACTTCTACAGTCTTTTTGTTTGTTTCATAACTATTACAATTTCTTATCCTCTTATATTAGTAATAATTTTATATTTAACTTAGTAACTTACGTAACTGATTAAACATACAACAACGTGTTACGATTTATTTTTACATTTACATAATATCATAATTTATAAAGCATAACATATTTCTAAACTTTTAATCTTTACTGTTGTGCCTTATTTACCTACATGAATATCTTATATTTTCACATAAATCATCTTCCTCCTGCATATGTCTCCATTATCTTTTAATCCAATTTTTTTGACTGATATTATTATTATTATTCCATTTGTTGTTGCTTTTTTTCTTTACATAACAATGTGTGCTTCATACTTTTTTTCACTTATCGCAGATCCTGCAGTCTATATCTTAAAATTTTCTAAACTTATCTATATCTGTATCTTTTTACTTTATTTTTATCTCTCTGTTTTTTTCTTTTTTTTACATTTTACAATTATTAGAGTTGTCTATTACCGTATATATTTTTTGTTCTCAATCATTATATATATTTTTTGTAATTTCTGATAGACGAAAGTCTTTCGTTCTTTTGTAAAATTATCTTTGATTTTGACAAGTTCATTTCCGGTCGGTGCTTTTTTCATGAATCATATCGTTTTCCAATCATGGACTTTTCTATGCACAACTTTAACTTGCTGGCCTATTTTGTTTGATTTTTCTCGATTAAGGTCGCTGACAATTCAAATGGCTATAAATGAAGCCACGTACTCTTGTCTATTTTTTTTCTGTTCAAAATGTAAATTTACTCTCTTTTCCTTCTGCCTATTTCTAGGCTTACCCGTCCCAACTTCTTTTATCATATGTACTCTGATGTCTCTGCATTTAAACCCAACATGATACTTTTAAATCTAAATCTATTTTTCCCCTTTTTCTTTCTTCATTTCATTCCAAAATCCATGCCTACCTTGTCCGCCTCCAGCTTCCGTATGTATTCTTTAGTCTTTCCATTTAAACTTAACTTCATATTTTGAGTCTGCCTTCTATTATTTTTACATATTTTTATCTTGTTTTGTAGGTAAGTCTCAGCTACGTGTGTGCAATATAATTTGATGATTAAGTGTATTAAAAATAATATTTATTTTAAACTTTCTACGCTAGCTCTTTTGCTTAAGCCTAAAACTGCTTTGATTACCCATTGCACCCTACCTGCGGTTTTTTCTGTGTGCACCGATCCTTTTTTCTTATGAACCACACTTTTGGGTCCATCGGTCCATGTCCTCACATAAAACTTCCAATGGCTCCAATTTAAATTGAAAAAGATTTGTTTTTATTATTTTCCACTCCTAAAAAAAAAAGTTTTTCGTTTGTGCTTAAATCCAGTATATTTTTTGTACTATATTTATCTAAGTCTTTCTGCATGTGATTTTTGTCTTTAAATTGCTGGGTGCCGAAAACGAAGTCATCATATAATTTGAGACAGTAAATTTTAAGTTTGCCTATTGTCACACCTCCTGTATTATTTCACATCGACATATAGTCTATATTCTCTATGAATATACTTATAATAAGCAAGGTACATGGGCATCCTTGCCCTGCCACTTTCTTTTTGTTAAGTATATTTGTGTGACTTCAACCGTATTTACCTTTTTTTATGAATTTTAAGACTCTTTCTAACATTTCTTTTCATTTTTCTTTTTATCTCTCTCGTATACAATTTGACCTGGAACGTTTCTCCATTAATGTTATTAAATTCTGTTTTAAAGTCTACAAAAACAGCATACAATTTATTGCCCATTTTCTATATTCTATTTTCAATCAAACTATTTAGTAAAAAAATATGGCACCTTGTAATTCTGCTTGCTCTGAGGCCAGCCTGACTCTCCTTTGTAAGTTTACACTCTTCTACCTATTTTTCTACTTTTACAACGACTATAATTGCTAATATTTTAAACACTGCATTTAGTAACGCCACTCTCATGTAGTTTTATTTTCCTTCTACTTCTTTCCTGCCTTGTACATTTATTAGATTCTTGCTATTTTTCACTCTTTGATAGTAGGTGTGTTAGTTTATAAGCTATAAAGTATGTTTTGAAATTTAATTATTTAAATTATTTGTAGATTCTTGAAGCAGTGTTTTTTGTGGGGGTTTTTGAGGAAACTGGGTTTTTTTGTGTCTTTTTTTTTTACATTGACTTTCTTTTGTTCAATAATGGATATGAATTCGTGAAATCTTTCTCGGCATTGCTGTTGATTTTAATACTCCTTTATTCGTTTTCTGTCATTTTTTTATTATTCTACAAATTTATCTATAATACATATTTTCGGCTTTAAATATTTTGGTATCCTGTTTATCAATTTATAATGATTTGTAGCTTTATAGATTTTATCATTTCTAGCTCCTCCGCTACCTGTGTAATTACATAACGTAACCTGCCCTATTTTTTGGGGATATTTATTCCATATGTATGTTCGCCTACCTGCGCGCTCTGCTTGCCAATTTTCCAAATACTTATACTTATAAGATAAATCATTTTAGTAATTATTATAGCAACACATGAAATTTCTCATAATAATAATCAATTTTCATCCTATTTATTTAAGAAAATTATAATTGCGTTATATTTTAATTTAAAAAATGATTGATTAATTATATAGTTTTTTTTAATTCTGTTTCGAAAATATGTCTTTTAAAGAAACTTTATGTTTGAAAAATAATAGAACATTGAAAAAAAACGATGCTTATGCTAGCACTTCGGACAGATACACGGACGTGATGGATTGTGATTTTAGATGATGAAAAATAAATCTTAACTTAGCACTCATTACCGAGTACATTTATATAGAACAAATGTAATACCTTTTTTTTGAGTTAACTCACTGGCTCTTTTTTTACATTTACAATTACTTTTAATACTCACAGAACTACAGCCAAAGCTATGATGAACATAAAAAAAATAATCAGACCTTTGAATGAATCATATCACATTTATATTACAATAAATCATCTTTAAACTTATATAAGTACCATTATTCTGTCAATTAAATGCATTTGTGCTCTTTACATTTTTTGTGCACTATTTACATATTTTATAGAATGACCACCGTTCTATCAGAAAAGCTTTTATAATTTCAAGTGATTTTATGATTTTTTTTTTTTCAGCTAAAGAGACTCCCTACTGTTTCGAATATTTTCACTGCGTACAATCCAATATTTGAATATTACAAACAAAATTTTTTCACTTGACGTACCGTAAAATTTGTAAATAAAATTTAAACAATTTATTACAGACCTAAAATTTGTCACATTAAAGTAATTTAATTTTTTTTACAGGCATTCTTTTTTTTTATGCTATATTTATTGTTGTTTTAATTTAATAAATAATGCATTAAAGATATCAACAGTATGACAGTAAACTTCAACATACACATTTTTCAAAAATGTATTCGTATTGGGACAACAATTTTTTTTTAAATAACTAAAGAATATTTAAAAAATTTAGATAGTATAATTGGTATTAGTTACGAAACAAAGTCTTTTTGATTATTATTGAAAATCCTAATGCAAACATTATGAATAAAAGGCATTATAAGCCCTTTTTGGTCTTTCTACTGAAAGTAAATACCTTTATTTACCGATGATTTTTAGTAGCGTTTATGCTATACTGAACACAAAAACTTGTAATAAGTTAAGACTTTCTATATCTTTTTTTTTTTCGTTGGATTTTTTTTGCAGCTTATTTTTAAACCTCCGATTATCATTAATATCTTCTTACTATAAAATTCAATCAAACACTTTTTTAGATAACTATTGCTTTCCATACATTTGCCCCTTATAGTTTACTTTGGCTAACTCTTATACTACGCATGATTGCTATTCTCTTAGTAAAGATAACTATTCAGATAAACCAGATAATTTTGAACCAAACCTATTATCGATCAATCAGCAACAACATGTGCTGATTCAGATCACTCGTTGTAACTAAGAACTTCGTGCGACTGAGAACATAGATTTTTATGTCCTTGTGATCAGCTGTGTATATTTATTGTCATGGCTCATATATAATTATATATAAATCAATGTATGCTAGTATATTAAAATCAACCAATCACTAGCTTGCCCAGCAAAATTTAATCCATCTCTAAGCCTATTTCTTAACATTGCAAACTCGAATATTGAATAATCCACACGTTACGATTGATTCAATATTGCGAAAATCATGACAGCCCTATCATTGCCTCTTAAAGCATGACAGCCCTATCATTGGCTCTTAAAATAGCTGCTTGAAAGACAAATTATATTTTTATATTGTGTTATATACCGTGTACGATTTAGACTTCCCCAGCAACCATTCTTAGGGAAATTCCGCTGTCGGTTTTGATTTCTCTTATTTGCTTATCTCGAGCAGTATAAAATATAGTTGGTTGTTAGGTTTGCTGTTATTAATTCTCATAAAGGAAGTAAACCTCGGTTTTTTTTTCTACATACATCCGGTATGCTATTACACTCTTATTATTCTTGAATATTATTTCATTTTGTATGACGCAAGCAATATTGTATATAAACACGAATATTGCTGAGTATAAACCGTATTTTTTCCTTTGTCGATTTTATTGATTCCCTTTTTCATATACATAATACTATTAAAAATTGTGGTAAAGGTTACTTAAGTGCAGAACACTTAAAAAGATATTTGAATTCTTGTAATAAAAATAGAAGACGATAATGAATACAAACATAATTAATTTATTCGGTTTTTGTTAAATTATTTACTTTAATTTTTCAATGACTTACCTGTGTTTTCACTTAATTCTAATTACAAGATGTATAATTAAAAATTTTTAACAATTATAGTGGTGTATTAAATTTTTTTATATAGGTAGCTGTATACTTATAAAAAAGTAATAGCATTGTAAAAATTTATAACAATATGAGAAACAAGTGGGGGGGGGGGAGCGGGGGTAAGAAGGAGGGAGATTCTGGTGGGGATCCGAGATGGAGCTGCGGGGGAGCAGGGCCGATGGGCCGGGAGCGGGGGCGGGGGGGCAGGGGGGAGTAAGCTCAAATTATTTAAAGTCATACTTAACGGTAAAAAGAAACAAATTTTACCTTATTTTTGCGGGGAGCCAGGAAGATAGTGGGAAGAAGCAGGCAAGAGCTCATACTCACCCAAAACTAGTACAACTGTATAATGTTGGAAGGTAAATTCATTTATGAGTACGTTTTGTGTATAAGTATCGAAGTAATCTTTGGTAGCAGTTCCCAAATTTATACGCAATAAAACAAAATCCATTGAACTTTAACATATAGACGCATACGTATATGCAAAAGTGTGTAAGTACAGACGTCACATTAGGGATGCTTTCAAATTTTCTAGGATCCCCTTTGCCTGCCTTATGCCCCTTTACGTCCCCTACAGCTCCAATAACCCTTTTTTTCTACCCTTCCCCCACAGCTGCCCCACGGCCCCCTACATTATACTTACATATCTCGCACCATCTGAATTGCATATATTTCTAGCTTCTTAATTTTTTTTATGTATTTCTCCAGGCTGCCCATGAGGCAAATAGATAGACTTTACACTTAACAATATTGAAGTTGTAGATCTAATGAACGATTTTTTGAACTTATGAATGCTTAAACTAAGAAAATAGAATGTATATTAGATACAATCTGTAGGATTATATACTTTGACGGTAACCAGTGTATATATATATATATATATATATATATATATACTTACCAAGTGTAAAGTTCAGGCCACGCGATCATTTTTTTCACATATATTATTCTATTTATTATATAATTTTTAAGAACTAATACATACATAATTATGATTGTCGTGATAATAGTGCATGCTTTATGCAAAAATTACATAAACCCAATGATAATATAGATTGTGGAAGTTCTCTGAATATCGAAAGATTTTTCATTTAATTATTTATAACATCATCCTTTCATAAGTATGTTAAAGTTTTGATAAAAGTTTACTAATATTTATATCAACTTTTGAAATAAATAGCTATAGAATAGAGGAAAAAATTTTTAATTCATTTTTCAAGAATCTTAATAAATAGATTTAATACTTGAATATATTTTAACACTTACATGACAATTAAATAATAATAGTAGCTCTGAAAAATAAGGAGCAGCGTGACGATTATCAACAATGTAGTTATAACAACGGCTATGAGTCATTCCCGAATTTGTTCGACGATGAATAGGATAGCCATTGATATCAATAACTGTTCTTTCTTGATAATTTTTTGTAAAATTTTTGGAACATTTTCCGTCAACTAAACAACAATTACCACAATGTCCATGAATCATGTTTTTCATAACGATGCTATGTATTTGTGCTTTTACATTCGGATCAGGTATTTCTGCAGAAATGAACATATCAACTTTTTCATCAGTATCAATTTTGCACTTCTGAGCGAATGTTACTAATAAATATCAATGTGGTAAGCCTCGCTTCTAAAATTCTATTACACAAATATAAGCTACTGTTCGACCGAAGAATTTGCTCTTTGTTATATAATCCATCAAAGAATTTTTCTTCAAGTAAAATACACGCCCAATTAGATCTGGTCTGTCTGATGGATATTGCCTAGGTAATAAGTTATCTTGTATCCATTTCCCATTTGGATTACAAGTCATTGTTATAAACAGATCTGGCTTACCAAATTTTTGTACTTGGGCCATTGCAACATGTATCGTTGGGAACCGATGAATGCAGATGGTAAGGGTTGTATTTTTCCAACTCTCGCGTTTTTAATACCATTATCTCTATTATCCAAATAGTCCATAGCATCTTTATAAGAAGAGATTCTTAATTCTGATTGATAAGATTTACAAAATTCAATGCGATCTTTTTTTTTACCATAAAAATCAAAAATATATGGTTTGAACAAACGTCAGCCTCTTATTATTGGATTAATATCATCACGTGCAGCAATTTTAAATTTTGGACAAGAAGCTCTTGAAATTTATTTTTTACCTTGATTACGATACATATCTCTGTACCAACCTCAAGAGCCGATAGGATAAAGCAAAGGATAAGTCCATGGTTCAACATTTGGATCCATCTTACTCCCTGCTTGTAGCGTTTTGGTATTCTTATTACGAATAATGACATAAGCATCAGGAATTTCTCCATCTGCCGCAATTGAAAATATAGCTGCAACTTCATTTATTTTTTGAAAATTAGATCGATGTCCATCGACTTTTGATTTTAAAGTAAAAATTAATTGTAATCCATTAGTTGATTCTGAGCTCTCGATGTTTCTTAACTCTCCACTCATCATTTTTTACGATTTAGCAAAAACATTATATTTACGCGTAATTTTTTCTAATAACTTAATAATTTTAGAATTAATAACTTTTGCATTTTAAGCCATACGATGTTTGATAGCTTCATTAGCATCAACAACAAAAAAGCTGTCCATACGAAGATTTTTCGTTTACTTCTGGATGTAAAAATGTGTGAGTTCAATAGTAAATCTGGCCTTCTATTTTAAAACAATAAGATCTAGGATGTATATTGTTAAAATTATTAATATTAGCATTAAAAGATGGAAAACAAAAAAAATTATCGTATAGTCTTGTGTGTTCAAAAAAATTTGAAGAGTCCTCATGTTCTGCTTCAATTAAAAGCCTTTATTCAAATTGAAATTGATCATTACTTTGGAACTAAGTATTACCATGATGACAGTTATTATTAAAAGAATTGCCTTTACCCGTCACTTTTTCATCAGTATGGTGTTCGGCACTACAATGTTCACAATTAATGTTTAATTCACTAAGATAATTCTCGATAGTATTAGGATATTTAGATGAGACAAAAAAAAATTGTGGTCATGCTTAATCATAATATTTAAGGCAATAAAACGTTAGAACTATTTAATGATGCAGTAGATACGTGTACAACCTAAGATTAGCATTTTTGGTTGGCTCATCTTTATTTCTTTTCTCTGTACTTACGTTGGTATTCTCTTTGTTTTTCAAGTTTTTGTACTTTTAATGCAGCTTCTTCTTCAGTTGTTCTAATTTTTCTTTTACGACCCATGGTTTACAAACAAAATAAACCAGTATTTATTTATTTAAAAAAAAAATTCTTGAAAATTACGATTTCATACAACAATGATTTTTATATAGATATAATAATTTTATTTCAAAATTTAAGATATAGAATAACCGATATAATTTTAACGAAATTATTTAACAAATTTATTAATTACACGTACAGTTAGTGAGTTTAATAACGTTTAAAGTATTTTCGACTCATATTACTTACCGAAGAAGTACTAAGACCATGCAGATTGTACTCAAGGTATACAATTAAAAAATTTACTGTTTTAATTTTAACTATTACTATTACTTTATAAGATTGTCCTTTAAAATAAACAGCAGTATATTCATCATATTCTCACTCTTACATAAAATGTTATTCTAAGCATATGCTTAAAATTGATGTTTCTATCCTTTAATATTTCTCCTTAAAATTTGTTCTTACTTTATTCCCTTAAAAATCGTTTTATATTATTTAACATGTGATTATTATTAATATAAAAGATGTACTAATAGCGTAAAAATTTGAGAAGATAATATAATTTTATCCTTCAAATCGTTCCTTAAAATATCAATTATCGACATAAAATATACGCTTGATACAAATGATTTCCATCAAATTTCTATTCCTTTTTTCCTGAAAAAAATTTATAAGCAGTATATTTTCCACATGAAACCTTGGCTCGATGAAAAACCTAAAACAAATACAATTATTTTGATATTATAGTGTCACAGTAAAAAAATTAGCTAAAATTTTATTTCAAACCAAAAACTATGTTTATTATCATTAGCAATTAAATTATTTACTAATCCAATACAAAAAATGAAACAAAACTCACATGACAAAATAATCATTGAGTGCCTTTTCTCTTTAAGGCACTGTGATAATTCTATATACATATATATCTTCCTATATTATATAGTTGTTTTAAGGGGATTTGGCCCTTAACCCCCCTAAACCCCCTCCCCCCCATCCCCCTCAAAATAACTTGTAGTTCGTTCATTTTCTTGCTGTTTTTTATTTTTCATTCCATCCCTCTCGAACCTCCCATCCCTCTTCATTCCCCTCCCTTTCCTCCGTGCAACCCCCACTAATCTTCCATTCAACCCCCTCCAATCCCCCTTCATCCATCACTAATACCCCTAAATTTAAAAATATATAATTAACAGTTTTATGGTCAAGTTTTTTTCGCGAAGTTAAATCGGTTCTCAGGGTCAGTTTAATCGTTTAATGATGAATTGCATGTGCGATTAAACCACGGGTCCAGTTGGGTTTGACGAGCTCACTAGTTTGGGAAATGATTGCGTTTCGTTGGGCAGTTGACGTTCGTGGATTTGATGGCTCTAATGAATTCAAGTGTCAACAAATGGTCAAAATTCGGAAGAATCATCACAGGTATTAGAGGAAAAAAACAATGTGATCAAAGAAGGAATAACACTGAAAAATTGATAACCAAAATTTAAAAATGATTGAGCAAATAAAAAAAATTGCAGGTAGACACAAATTATTGTCAACAAATAAAAGAAAGATAGTACAAAAATAAAATTTAGGAAATCAGCAGAGATAATGAAATAAAATAAGCTGATCAAAAACTATGTAAAGTGTCAGAAACCAATAATACAAATGAGTTTTCAAAAGCGATTGAAAATTCGGACCAGAAAAAAAATGTCAATGAAAAAAATGACAAAAAAATTAATTTTAAAACTTTTTTAGGAGATAACAATAATGGATTTTATACATGATAAAAAAAGGAGTACAGAAATCATCAGCAAAGTCTAGAACAATTTTGACAGGGATATATCGATCATTCAATTTCAGAATGTAATAAGGGGGAGAAAACAGTAAAGCTGCAGACGACAAAGGAATTGGAAGGAAATGTTTTAAAAATCATCCTTCGATTTTAATGACTGAATTGACAAACGTACTTAATGTGTTATAGACAGAATTATAAACTATTAAATTGTGAAAAATAGCAAGAATCTATCCGATTCACTAGTCAGGGAGAAGTAGTGGGAACCTTAAAAACTACACAGTTGTTGGATTAGTAAAGAAATAATACAAGATATTAGGAGCTATAATTGCGAAAAGAGTAAAATAATAGGTGGAGGAGCGCAAAACATAGAAATAGATTTACGCTGGCTTCAGAGAAAACAAATAAAAAGGGTCTCTATTTTTGTACTAAAAAGGGTAATTAAAAATGAACAAAAGCAAGGAGGTAATAAATCATACAATAAACAAAATATAGACGACAAGTAAATTAAAATGATACAGGAGATGTTGCAGTATAAAAAATAAAAATGCAATGTCCGTAATTGGGTTATGAACTTGTGTTACGCGCGGAGCATTCTGTACACACAAAGCAGATGCTGAAAGATAAATGTCGTACAAAAACTAGAAGCATAAAAAATCCTTAATTACAAAGAATAGAAAGGGGATGAAAAAATATCTGTTTAAATTTTAAGGGGAAGTGTTTGGAGTTTTAAACGAGTATAAGGACCAAAAAAGGGGTTCCTTACAAGTGATTTATTCTTCTGGCACGGAGAAAAAGCAACTGCTAGGATGAAAAACGGTAGTCAACGCAGAATGAAGCTTAAGAAAAAAAAGAGAAACCAATAAATTTAAATTGAATATTATTTCGTATGGTTTTAATGATAAAATAAGTTTTCTTATACGGTGCGAAGACTTAGCGATGGAAAAATAAAGTAAAAAAAGATGAAAGCTGATTCACGGAAATAATGTTGGGTTTCAAAGCAATTACACTCGGATATATATATACATATATATAATAATTGGAGTCTAAAGGGTTAGCATAAAGTATAGATAAGGAAAATGGCAGAGAATTACCTGATGCACACCTTAGAAATAGAAAGGAGCAGGTGGGTAGGAAAAATTTCATGAACCTGGAAGTAGAAAAAGACTGCATAGTAATTAACAAATAGCGGAAGGAAATAAAAGATGATTAGACAAGAGATAAATATTGGGAAATGGAAAACTAAGTGAGGGATTTTGAAGAGTAATGGTCTAGTCTGAGATACAAAACTGTAGAAAGGACGAAAACAAAATTGTATTAAGTGATAGACTGTAGGCACTGCGATAAAAAAAAACATAGGGAACATATTTTAATGTAAAGAGGCAGAAAAAAAAAGGAAATAAGATAATTATATTAGTCAGAAATGTAGAATTAAAAAATAATATACAGATATGCAGAAGGAAGCTATAAATATATTCCAAGGAAACCGGTAGATGATATACGAAAATATATGAGACTTTTCGAGAATATAAGTAAATGAGGGACCGCAGAGCAAAGTTTCAACTTAGAATGATACGTTGCGCCTTTTGAATCTAAAAACTAAGTTAATTCAAAAATGTTTTATAAATCATTCCATGATTTGAATGATTAAATTGACAAACATACTAATGTGTTATGGACAGAAACATAAATTAATAAATGGTGGAAAATAGCAACAATCTATTAAATTCACTAGACATGGAGAAGTAGAAAGACGTTAAAAACTACGCAAGACTTGGGTTATTAAAGAAAGGATACAAGATATTAGGAACTATAATTGCTAAAAGAGTAGAAGAAGAGGTAGAGGAGGGTAAAATATTGACAAGAGTCAGGCTAGCTTCAGAGCAGAAAGAATAACGAGGGACTATATTTTTGTAGTAAATAGTTTAATTAAAAAAAGACTAGAGCAAGGGGGCAATAAATTTTTCGCTGTGTTTGTAGACGTTAAAACATTATATAATATAATTTATAAAGAAATATTCTAGATAAAATAGTACAGAATAGGCCTAGGCAAAAAAATGATTAAAATGTTGAAACAAATTTGTAAATGCTCAAAAATCATGTATTAAAGAAAATGTAGACGACAAGTAAATTAAAAATAAGACTGGAGATGTTGCAGAAGAAAAAATCATAATGCAATGAAAGTGGGTTATGACGTTGTGTTACGCGCGAAGCATTCTGTACTCACAAAGCAGATGCTGAAATATCAATGTCGTACAAAAAATAGTCTAGAAGCATGGAAAAACCCTCAATTATAAGGAATAAAGAAGGGATTGAAAAATATCTGTGTAAGTTTTGAGGGGAAGTTTTTGGAATTTTATACGAGTATAAGGACCTAGAAGTGCAATTCCTAACAAAAAATTTCTTCTTATAGAACGGAGAAAAAAAGCCTGGAAGGATTAATAGGGGCAGTCAGCGCAGTTTAGGGCTTCAGAAAAGAAGAGAAAGTAAACAGTTGAAATCAAAGATTATTTCGTGTGGTTTTAATGATAAAATACGTTTCCTTATGCATCGCAAAGACTTGGTGATAGAAAAAGAGAGTAGAAAATCATGGAAGCCAATTTACGAAAATAATTTTGGGTTCAAACGCAAGCACACCAGGATATTTACGTAAAATAATTGGAGCAAAAAGGGTTGGCCTGAAGTACAGATGAGAAAATGGTAAATAACTACTTTTGCACCCTTATATATCTATAGGAGCAGATTGGTTAACAAAAATTTTGTTAATACGTAAGTAGAAAAAAACTGTATCGTAATTAACAAACATTGTAAAAAAGACATAGATATTTCAATGTAAAGAGAAAGAAAAACAGGAGGTAAAATAAAAAAATATGTGAGTGATATATAATTAACAACTTATGTATAGATATGCATAAGGGGGCTATAGACATATTGCAAGAAAGCCGGTAGATGATGTATAAAAATATATATAAGACTTTTTAAAAACATAAGTAAATGAGGGACCGCAAAGCAAAGCTTAATGGTACAATGATATGTGATGACTTTAAAAATAAAAAATTAAGTCAATGTAAAAAGTAATTATTACATGTTTCCATGTTAATGTATATAAAGGTGATTAATGTTGAACTCTGTTGTATCAATTTCGTATTTGATACTATTGTAAATACTTGTTGTATTATTTTTAGGAAAACTAATTGTAAGTAGTAATGACACAGGGAATATGAATGTAGTAACTTGTAAACATATGTGCAAAAAGAGATCAAGAAAAATTTTTCCTTAGCTAATATTAAGTAAAAAGTTCAAATTATAATCATTTTATACGCTTATATTTATAATTGATTTCAAAATTGCTATAAATTAGCAGAAAATGGGCTCATTTGTTAATGTAACAATTATTATTCTATTAATATTTTATACGTATGTATATATATATGATATATAAATATATATATATACACGTATATATACCAATCTTCAGCTTAAATACTAATTTGAGTCACACATTAGTACTAAATCGGTAAAAATGACTAGCTTCATCTGTGAACTAATTCTTCGTATTGACTATATTCGTTCAATTTCTAAGCGAATTGTTACGTGTCCCTTTAGGTTACTAGCGTGTGTATGTATGTATGTATGTATTAAAAATAAATTATTGTGTTAGCTATTTACACATATAAATGAACATATAAAAATATGGGGGTTTGCACGCGGAGAGCGCAGGAGTCTGGTTTTTATATATATCTATATATATATATACTAGTGAGACTTCGCCCCCTGCGCGCTCCGCGTGCCAATCCCCAAATATCAATATTTATATTCATATGTCTGGAAAATGAATGAAAAAGTTTTTTTTTATTACATATATATGCGTTCAAACATAGATAACCTAAGTAATCTCATAAAAATTCGCTAAAAATTTGATCACATATAGTCAATACAAGAAATCAGTTTACTGAATTATCGAATAGTTGTTAATAATTTAATACTAATAATGACTTTAATTGGTATTTAAGATTGATTTTGATTAATAGGAATATGAATACAATGTTTACGCAATCATTGTTATTACAGAAATAGTTACGGGCCTATGTTTGTTATCTTTAGTCATTTTAGAATTAATAAGCTATATAAGTTTATAATAATATTGTTAGGATAACAGGCGGAAATAAATAGGCCAGTTTATTAATAATACTAATATATTATACAAGAATAAGTTATATACAAAAGAGCGCCAAGCCGGCCACTCTCACGCACGCATAACCGCATGCTTCGACGGACAGACGAGAACTAGCCTGTGTGCTACGTTAAAGCACCAGGCGTCCGCAAAGCTGCTCGCATGCAGTTGCCTAGAGATGGCGCCGCTAGTCCATCTCTCTTTTATCAGTACAATATATACATACTCTTAAGTATAAATGTATTACATACTTAACACGCCTCCTTACATTTATACTGGTCTCATTTATCTAAAATTTTTTTTTTTTTTAAATTTAACATATCTCTAAACTTTTTAAACTTTAACCTTCCAAGAGATTTCGTAAAAATATCTGCAACATTATTCCCCGAATCAACCTTTACAATATCAACTATGCTTTTCAAATAACTTTCACTAACAAAATGATAATGTACCTCAATGTACTTCAAATTTTTCGTAAAATTACCAATTTTAGCTATGCTTACAGCTCCAGAATTATCTTCATAAATTGGGATTGGTTTTTCTAATTTCAAATCAAAATCTTCTATTAAATCTTTTACAATTTTCAACTCGTTAACAGCCTCTGACAACGCAACATATTCAGCTGATGTGGAGGACTTTGTAACACTACTCTGTTTTCTTGTTTTCCAATACACTACATTACCGAAAAATCTTATAACATACCCAGATGTGGACTTTCTATCAATACTATCACCTGCCTAATCTGAATCGACAAAACAGTCCAAAGCATTTAAAATTTTATTTTTCTTGTACATTAGTTTCAAATCTCTTGTAAGGTATACATACTTTAAAACTCTCATCGCATACTTAAAATGTGTTTCATTATAACAATTCT
>JAPYYV010000261.1:0-44295 GCA_030522625.1 Copidosoma aretas
AAAAAATTACACACATACATACGTCAAATTAATGATAATATTAATGTTTATTTATTAATGTGACTGTAAGACCGATATAAATATTTGTCTTGTTTCAAATAGAAACTTCTTTGAAAGGGGCACCAACTTGATGACAAAGAAAAATTCAAGTGTTGAAAAATTTAGATAGGTCAGATACTTATAGAACAGACCTTGTATACTTGTTACTTACATGAACTTATGTGTAAAGTGATATACAATGCACTAATCTACGTTAAACACAAGCATAACTGTCAGCTGTTAGTTCGGTTTGTTATTGCACCTTGGGGCCACAAGTTGGTCAACACGTAAAATTGATTTTGGACCAGGTTTTAGTTCCGATGCCGCATGTCGACGTACCTGGATTATTTTTGTCTTTTGACTTTATAATTGTTTTATCAGATATTCTAATCTTGTGTACTTACAAGAAAAATTGTCTATTGCCGTAAAAAAATTTTTTATGTTTTTAGTCGGACATACCTGGATTTTTTTTGTCTTTCGAATTTATAATGTTTTTATCAGATTGTCTGATTTGGTGTGCTTACGACAAAAATTCTCTATTGCTGTAATATTTTTTTTTAAATTTGGAGTCAAATGATTTCTGCGTAAAAATCCACGTCGATATCCATATGAATACCCACTTAAATATCCAAGCTTGTATTGTTAAAAAGGTGGACACATACTAAATAACGTGTACGACTAAATATCAACTTGTTATGATGCGTCAAGAGCACAGACTCTATGAAAACTACATACATATTTATAGTCAAGTTCATAGGATTTGGTTTTTACAGACATGATCACATATCTTTTCTTCATAAATTCTATTTTTAAAAAGTGTACCTTGTTCAGCTTTGTGCTCATCAGTAGGCTGTAGAAAAATTCTGATGTCGTGCATACAAATGAAAGAGCTACACCAAAAACAAGGACAAGATAGATCCCTCCGACATTAGCAAGTCCAAGTTCTTCTGCCTGGCCACCACTTGAATCCTCCTTAACACAAAAAAAATTGTTTTTAAACATCAGAAATCCCTCTTTGTTCTCATAATATTAAATATCATATAAACGGTGACTGTTATTATTTTAAGGATAAAGATTAGAATTTTACTAATAATTATTTTGAAAATAAACAATGTATGCACTTATGATATAATTGTTCTCGAAATTACTCTACTATACTGTAGTAGTTATTACTTTGAAAATATATAAATATATACTTGTGATGCTCCGCTTCTGCACGGTGCACGTGCCAACCCTTATATTTTGATATTTTTATTTATATGTCGGAATATCCAATAAAGGAATTGATTCCTGAATACATTTATGTGTAAATATATTTACAACCATAATAAAGACATAAGAATCCGCTTAGAAATAAAAAAATACATACAATACATGAAATAAGTTCACGGATTTAGCAAATAATTATTACTTAACTCATAGTGATAAATGACTTCACCGCCATTAAACCTAAATATTTATAGAATAATTATTATCACGGAATTAGCCAGGGGCTTTTTTTTGTGATGTTTAAAATTTTATCATTCATGATAAATATGAGTTAACAAGATAATATCATCAAATTCTTATAGAATACAAGCGAAAGGGAAATAATTATTTATTCATCATGTTTCTTGTACAGATTCTTAAAACCCGAAGCATTCTTATTTCTTGCGTCATAACTACTGAAAATAAACACAATTAGTTGTTACAGTTGTGTAAAGTACAACATTAATACAACAGAGTCTAACATCAATCACTTTCGTACATTATTATAAAAATAATAAGTAATTCCTTTTTTTATTGTCGTGATATTTGAAATCATAACGCATTTCATATTTTTTTACGTTCAAGCTTCGCTCTGCGTTTACCTGGATTTCTTAAAAGATCTTGTATACTTACCTAAATTATATACTTGTTTCCTCGTAATATTTTTAATATCATCTTCCGGTATGCCTTTTTATTTTTTGTGATGCCTTTTTTCCTCACTTGACTTATTTTTTCATTTCCCATCTATTTTTTGCCTCTTTACATAGCGATATGTGCTTCTAGATATCTTTTCATTCATTGCAGCGCCTACAGTCTATTCTTATAAACCCATTCTCTCGCGTCCTTCCTAAATTTTTATATTGAAGCTTATACCACAGCTCTTTCAAATGCCCGGCTAAATTTTTTTCTAGTATTTTTCACCGACCGGATAGTCATCTACTTTTTTTATATGATTCACATAAGTTATAGTTGTCAGATACCTTTCAACCTTTCTGTTTTTTTTATTTACTATCTGATCCGTACGACGTGTGACATTAACTTTTATTATTCTAAACGAATTTTCCTTGCTTGCTCGTTTCATAAATTATATCATCTCCCATATCCCTATTTCAAACGTTTTTGCCTATTTTGTCGAAATTTTATTGATTAAGTCACTTTATTCTTTCATTAGGCATAAATAAGGCCACCTGCTTTTGTCAATTTTTGAAATTTAAAAAAGTTATTTTCTGCCCTGCTTTTTATGTGGACTTCCATACCAGTACCTCTTACCTTCATTTCCATAAACATCTTGGTGTGTTTACATTAAAACCCAAAATTATTTTTGTAAATCTGCCTTCTCGATTTTTGACTACTTCTTTTCTTTCCTTAATTGGCAATTCCGTAAAAACAACCTGATTTTTCAATAATAAATCCATGAGAAAACTCTTTAATTTAAACTACTCTTTTTGTTTTTTTTTCTTAAGCCCTAAACTGCGTCGATTTCCTTTTGCTTCCTACCTGTCGTTTTTTCGTTGTGCCACAAAAAGCTTTTTTTTGTTTAGAATCACACTCCTAGGCATCCTTACTCGCCTTAAACATTCTATATCTCTCCATGAAGTAAAATTAATCTTTTTATATCTCTTCTTAATTCCTTATAATTAAGAATTCCGTCTATCTTATGTTGGCTTCGAGCTTTTTTTTGTACCATATTTATGTACGTCTATAAGCATTTATTTTATGGCTTATAAATGCTCATTGTACAACACAACGTCATCAGAATATTTGAGGCAATGCATTTTTAGTTTCTTTACTGTAACACCTCCTGTTTTATTCTTAATCTACTCATCATCTCTATCCTCTATAGATAAACTTAAGACTACCGGGCTTAATTCTTACCCATCTCTGACCCCTTTTACTGTTTTCAATAAATTTGTCATCCCGTGGCCTGTAATTACCTCATTTTTATTTATTTATAGATTTTTTTTAGCGATATTATCTTTAATTTCCTTGATTTTTCCCGTGTCAAAAGAAGCGTTTTTTTGTTAAAAATAGCAGCTCCAGCATTAATACTAGTTTACAACTTTTAGTACCTATCCTTTGAATTGAAACCGATCTTTTTCCATCCCTATCTTATTTCTAAAATAAAGATTTTTTTTTATCTATAGCGCTATCAAGATGTAAATATTATAATAATATTTTCCTTAAAACACAAAAAGAGAATAATTCAGATAATAAAAACATTGTTCGAAAACATTTTCAACTAAAATTTTTTGATTTCAAATAACAAGTAATTATTTAATGATTTGATGACCCAACCGTATAATTGTAAATGTATCAATAGACCATTCTGTAACGTACCATAGCATGGCTATACGTTTGTCTGCCCTTCCCTAGCCAGGGGCTCTCTTTGACGGGTAAGTACAGGGTAGAAAAGGGGAGAGAAGCTTAGAAGACAAAAAAGAAACTAGATCCGACGCTCGAGAGAAACAGACGTATCTGCTTCGGCTCACGACTCAAACTTCGCTCTTCCTTCGGTCTCTATTTAAGTAAAGAAACATTAACCTTACTCGCTGTGCACTTGTTTCCCGATTACCATACCCAAAGTGTTACAGTAATTTTAGTGTCGGGAATGGGATCAGTCGAAAAACTTTTTCAAATTTCTCAATTTGAAAGCCCACATAGCGCAGCGTCGCGAGACAAAAAGTAAATGCTAGTGTAACAAAAAAAAGAGCCACTGAAAATTAATGGACTAAAAAGTGATAATGTGCGACAAGACAGTAAATGTTGAAAAAAAATAAGTCAGAAAAGACTAGGGACCACGTGGAAACGAGTCGGCGAGATAACCTCAGGAAATCAAGGGTAGCAGCTTTATTACCAGCTACCGAGAGCGAAGAGACAGGAAAGTCATTCCAAAACACCTCGTACAACAAAGCCAGGGACAAGGATCGAGAAAAATAATGCGGATTAGCGCATTTATACTTATAATCTGGACGGCAGCAACCTGGTAATTAAAAATATATTGTTACATCCCCCTGCCCCGAACCCCGGGAAAACATTGGGAAAGGGCACTTATAAAATAGGCCTAGAACTTAACCCTTATACTAATCTTGCATATAAATGCATAAATACATACATAAATAATATATATCGATAGGTTTACACGATAAAAAGTCTTTTGCGCCAGAACTTATAAATATGGCAAACAAAGACTCACGCAGTGCCGCTAATTGACAGAAAACGCGAAAGAGAACCCCGTTTTGAAGATATTTGATATAAAGCCCACGCATCAAGAATTACGAAAAAACAAAGTAGGGAAATTCTGCTGCTCGCAGCTCTGAATATTATACAAGAAAAAAAGAGAATGTTTTAGAAAACGCAGGTGAAACGGTAAGATGACGCATAGCATAAATACGGAGCCACCACGAGAAAGACGATGAAAACAGGATCGTAAATATAAGATCAGATCGCGAGATTCGGCCTAGGAATCTAGGCACTATATCAAAAGGAGACAGGACTAGGTTATAAAATAGCTTAGCCCGCAATAGAAAACCCTTTCTCTACAACAAACAGAAATAATAAATATGAGACAAAGCGCTGACCTCCACGGACAGGGTTTGGAAAAATTTTTGGCCGATGACGAAATCGCAATGCATCAATAAGCGAAGCAGAAAACAGGGAGCAAACACACTTAAGAATAACGGACGAAGTTAGCAAAAAAGATACATTAAGACTGGACGACGATGGACGTAAAACATAACAAGGCAGTAATATTTATGAACAGGGTACACGGACTCCTCCCATGGAAATAAACAAAATCAAGGCTTCACGGCACCCGAAAACAGTGATAACGGCGGGATAACATACATACTTAAACAACATATTGACTTTGGTAACAGGAACCTGATAGGGATACTTGCAGATAAACAAACTCTCAAAGAATAGAAAAAAATATGAGCTGGTATAATAAGCACACTATCGAGTCAGAACATAAGAGCCTGCAATTGTTGATAAGCTGGGCAACCGCACGAATGGCGTTAGAAACTTTTTAACTGGTTAAGAGGTCTGGGGACCTTGGCACAATCAATGCAAGACAGACCATCAAATAGGACCGGAATAATGACGCAGGCGGTGAAAAGCCACGATCCACGAGCAGGAACCGCAAAGCACTACAGAGAGAGACAACAGGGGGTATCGACTGCTGCATCACATGAAGAAGTCAGATTTTACGAGACAATAATAGCACGAAACGTATACAACAGGGACTTAAACTATGGGAACGAAGACGAGGACGGAAACTTAAGGATACTGCACGACGATACAAACTTGAGACCAACAGCTCCACTGCACTTCCAATCCCGAGAGCGCAGTAACCAAGAGAAAGAGAGCATGATTTTACCCAGCGATACAACGCATATAACACATCCTACTAACCCTCCCCAAATGCGTGGTTGTCCGCAAGACCCTAGCAGAACGTACTCACATCACTCAGCCATTTATCAGGAATCATACCTCTGTTCAACAGAGATCCGATAAAACTACTACTTCCTAAACAAATGGTGAGAACAGTGGGTCATAGAATGGGCCTTGACACGAAAAGTATTTCCTAAGTACACTAGTTAATAAATTGTGGTCAGATACGAAAAACGGCAAAATAAACACCTTAGATGAAAGAACACATATAGCATAGGCCTATGCCCAAACAGCGCCGCAGAACGGCTGAATATACTGCAGTCTTAGAAATCACGTTGAACAGTGCCGAAATCTCCAGAACGATGTAAGAAAAGTTTAGGTCAACAAGGCGCAGAGTAGAAACGGGGACACCGGGCGCTCGTGCTATGACAACTACAAAGGAGTTAACTCGATAGAGCAAAGTTACACAAACGGACTAAAGAATAATTATCATAATAACTACGTAACATACAACAGAAGCAATGGTAGGCAAAAAGGGAACTATAGTAGACATCGGAATATAGACGAGACAACGGGGGGACCAACAACTATAACAGCACGTACAGTGGCAACAAGACAATATATAGAAAAAATTGTTATCCAAGAAACTATTAGAGTAACCATCACAGCGGTTATAAAGTGAATAATACTAACGACTACAGCAATCAACGGAAATATAACCATGATGAAAGCCTGCCACATTATAGAGACGGGCCCAGCAATAGAGTAAGTGATTCTTGCAAGCAGCATTTAAACTCCCAGGGCACTTCTTGAGCTTCCTCAGCGTCGATTAAGTCCCGGAAATAGAGAAAAAGAACGAAGAAACTCTGCAGAGAGAAAATAGAGCGGCTAAAAGAGACCGGCAGCAACCAAGGAGGTTATATAATGCAGACATCGGAGGAAAATGAGGCGAACGACAGGATATAAAGGACCAGATAAAGGAAAACAAAGAAAAAATATCGCTAGAATCAGACCCCGTCAAGAGCTCCGGAATAGCTGATGATGAAAACTGTAAGAATATTATTTATTTTTAACCTCTTACTGACAGCCAAGGGTTCAAAAAGAAGACGCGCAATAAACAAACAAATGTGCCGCTCCAAGTAGTAAAAATTAAGATGTCACGGGTAGGACATACGCCTCTCTCAGTATACCTACAGAGCCCACACCTTAGAGACGAAAGCACCGAATTCTATGTGAATATAGGTCCTAAGGTAATAATGACAAAAACAGTAGCCTTAAAAAGGGCTTATAGATGAACTATAGCAAAAGAACGTTAATAATTGGCATAACACACGGAGCATGGTGCACGTTTGAAACGGTAAAATTGAGAATAAATGAGCTGACATGCACTCTGCATATTGACTATAACGACTTTTTGATGCGGGTAGAAGAATTGATGATATTGAACATATTAAAAGAATATGACGGCCATATATGCGCCAAAAATAATGTATGAGTTTTGAGTTACACTAACAATAAGATACCTTTGCTAGAGCCAGGGGTACTTGAAATATGCGCAAGATCGTAACAAATAATTTTCGCGCATGTGAAAGAGATGTTAAAAATGTTTTATTTGGATGTGTCCCTCTGCAAAAATCGAATGGAGGCATTTTATTTGGTAATTTTATAGCAAACAGCAACAACGAGGAAGTATGCGCTGAATGTATTAAAATTACTGACGGACCAATAAAAATACCCGTGCCTTCCGTTAAGTTGCTAGAATGTGAGATAAGTGACGGGGCAGAGCCACTCAGCGTTGGTGGGGACGACGCCAAAGGCTTACAGAAAGCCATGATAGGATTATTTGGTTTAAACAAAATTAATAAAAATATTGTAAAACTAAAAAAGACGACAAGCAAGAAAAAAATTGTTTTTAATGAATAAAGAAGCAAGGATAGAAGAAATATCAAAACTAGCAGACATGACGAGTTGTAATAATGAAGAGTTACGATATATGCGTGAATTAATACAATTAGACCTCTTTGTGTTTGGCCTTGATGGAGAGCCCTAAAAACCGACGAACGTGTTAAAAGATATGATATCGAAAATAACTTAAAAATTAGTCGCAGCCAAATGAATTAGGTATCCGACAGTATTAAGATAGCAGATGAGTGTAGAACTAAGAAAATTCGTAAACAAAGGCATAATTGAGCCTTCTACGTCTTCATACAACTCCAACACATAAATAGTCCCTAAAAACCCAGGCCCAAATGGAGAAAAGCATCAAAAAGTGGAGACATATTTTAAAATGCTTAACGAAGAAACAATTAGCTCGGGCCATCCATTACCATTTCAAAGTGATATTTCGAATCACCTCCCATCGGCTAGCTATATATCACCGTTGTAAATCTAAAAATACGATTTTTGCATGATAAAATAGACGATAAAAAAGCACATAAAACAACCATCTCAGGTCTGGACAAGCACTACCAATATATACGCATGCCAATGGGATGTACAGATTCATTAAACACATTTGGGCACGCCATAACATTAGCACTGGCGGGCCTTGAAGGATATGAAATAAAGGTCCATATGGATTACATAATGATAATTGCAGAGACAATAAAAGAACATAAAAGTAGGTTTAAGAGGTTGCTAAAACGATTAGCAGAAAACAACTTAACAATAGAACCAAAAAGTGCTAATTTTTAAAGCATGGAAGGTATTGGGTCACATAGTCGGTAACGGACAAATGCAAACTAACCCAAAAAAAATCGTAGCGGTAAAAAGCTATCCGAGACCAACAAATGCCGAGAAAATAAAACAATTTTTAGGCCTCACAGGATATTACAGGCGCTTCATAAAGAACTTTGCGAAAACAGCTCAACCGAATTCCAAACTGTTAGGAAACAGCGGCAAGTTCAAATGGCAAGAATCGCAACGAAAAACATTTGAAATGCTCGTGAAAGAACTTTGCAGTACACTGGTACTTAAAGTGCCAGACATGAACGAACCATTCATAGTCACGACAGATGCCTCGGAATATGCCATAAGAGCAATAATAAGTCAAGGATAAATAGGCGAAGATAATACTTGCAAATGTACATCCTACTGCCTAAAAGGAAGTGAACTTAGCTACCCAACGAACGATAAAGAACTGCTTGCCATAGTCTATGCAAAGAAGCAATTCAGACCATACTTATACGGACGGAAATTCACAGTGATTACCGACCACAAGCCTCTAAAACATTTCCACACATCGAAGAAACTGGACCTGCGATTTACGAGACTGAAAGCAGAACAACGTTGATCCAAATTATACGTCGTTTACAGATCCGGAAATGTTAATAAAGCACCAGATGCCCTATCTCAAAACCCAGTTTTAAATAAGGGTGTAAAAAACCGCAATCTGCCCTGATGAGAATTGTAGGAACTCGCAGAAGAACAAGAAGAAGGACTCGGTGATACAAGTGCTTTGCCCGCACGAGTATATGAGGTTCGTACAAAAAGGCAGAAAAATATAATTTGGAAAGACAGGAAACATAAAATATAGATATCAGACTCGGACGACACAAATCACATGGTAAAAAGACAAAAACCCCAAGAAAACAATAGTTCAAGCGATTATACACCGAGCGAGCACAGCAAATCAGACTTGGAGTCGGAATGCTTAGGAATAAAGGAGATAACAAGAAAACTGATACCCAAAATTGATTCAACATTACAAAAAAGGGTAGAACACGCAAAAATATAGTGCGAGACCATAGAGACAATAGAAAAAATACACAAACAACGGCTTGAAGCCACACTGACGACAAAATAATATCACAAGGGTCAGTCGGCGACAAACTAGCATACCTGCGCACGTAACAAAATATGCGAACAGTCGCCAAAGTGACAAATACACCGTTAATAGAACAGAATATAGCACAAGAGGCACGGCGAAAAGCCGGACAACAAGATGATACCTCGAAGGAAATCTTCATAGCACACTGCAACACACCTTCGGCCACGAAGGACAAGGCGAAAAGAGAATTAGAGAGACAAAAACATTGTAATCAGTAACTGGCACAGGCAAGCCTAACAGCAGAGGCAGCTAAAAGAGAAAGAAATAAAAGAGCCAGGGATACCGTAGAAAATACAATAAAAATCGTGGGAGAGCTAAAGAAAGTGAGTAAGAAATCAAAGACATAGAGAGTTGCCGAGAAATGCCCAAGCAAAATAAAATTCAAGTGGGCGAAAATCAACGGCCAGCTATTTAAGGTAGTGACATGGATCGCAGAAAAATAAATAACGACGAGCGGATAAATGATTAGCCACATATAAAAGAGCAGCCAGGAAAGAGCGACAGGTTAAACAGAAAAATTAATGTGATACTTTACGATAGACAACTTTCAAGCGAACGTTACTGTAGAAACTAAGTGCCAAGATTTGTATGGAAAACCAGTAATAAGAATCTATGCTTGGGAATTTGATGCTACCACGGATCGGCAGATGGGCGACCTGACAGAAAGCACAGACGAGGACTATATAGAAATAAATAAAGGAGAGGATGCAAGAACTCGAAAAAGTGGGACAGGTTGCACGGAGCGGCATAAACTACTCAAGATGGTTTATGTACCCCACAATAAAAGCTGTTTTTTGTGCCCTTATACTCCTGTATTGGCTTAAAATATTAACAGACCGACTTAGAAAGGCCCTACTAAGATCGAAATGGTTACAGAAATGTAAAGACCCCAAAGGCACGAAAATAATCCTTAATGACAAGAATAAGTTTGGCGACGGGGAATGCGGTTTTATATTTTCCCAAGAATACGACAAAAATATATGAATACACCTCCAAGCGACACTGGAACGTACGATTCACCAACATTTCGTAGGTAAAGTCGGTAAACAATTTGATAATGTATATTTTTAGGAAGAGCACTATCAAGCACTACTATCAAGCGCTTATTGTCGTAGATGAAATCAAAACCATATAAATAGTAAAGAACTAGCGATTTTAACATAAGTCAGTGGCAATACTTTGTGGAGCAAATCTAAGGAATTTTTAAAGACCTTATAGTAGCAGCCGCACTTTACACAAATACAGTAATATTACCACCAGATAACCAGCGATATAAAAACATAAAAGAGTACCTTAAGTCAGCAGTCGGGGGACAAGCAGGCATCAACACGGCTTACAATAGGATCGCACAAGATTTTTACTGGAGAAATATGCGATCGGATGTAAGGCAATTATTGTTCGACTGTAAATCATGTCGAATCAAGAAACTTTTACGGGTAAAAACGAAACAGACCATGCTTATCACATACACTTCGAGTAGACACTTCAAAAATATCTATTGATTTCTACAGTCCTGTGAATAAACCCTACGACCGCGAAAAAATCCATATTCTGACTATTCAAGACTGGTTAACGAAATATATAATCTTTTCGCCTGTACAGAGAGCAACGGCCAGAGAAGCAATCAAAGCACGGTCGATCAAATTTATAGCGTTAGAGTTTGCTAGATTGTTGAAGATTGACAAAATGGGAAGTATATCATGTCACTCTCAAAGTAACGGTGCTATTGAGACAATGCACCACGTACTCTGTGAATATCTAAAAGCGTATATAAGCAAAAATGACAAATTGAATAACCTTTAACCCCTATGTGCCTTTGCATATAATACGTCAGAGCATGAAAGTATGGAGTACACGCCCTACGAACTATTTTGAACGTGAACAAGAGGATTCAACTCATGACAAATATTTCGAACAAATCGCCGAGTCTCTAAGCAAACTGCGCACTATAGCAGCCATAAAACCAGTGCAGGTTTAATTCCGTTCAAAATACTATTATGATAGAAAATTAGACACTAATTTCTTCATGGAAGGAGAGTCCGTGTTGGTCCTCAAAGAACCATTCAAAGGTAAATACGACGCACAATACGAAGGGCCGTACGAAATAACAGGGACTGACTATGCAAAGAAAAATACTAAACTACAGCGAGGAGGAAAAATAAGAGTAGTATACGTCGACAAGATTAAAAAGGTATGCGTACTAAAGGCTCCACCTCCAAGTAAAAACGCGTAAATAATAGAGACATAAGAGTTGTAAGACGATAACACTCAGAGAAAAAAAAAAATACGGTACAGACACAAACAAATTTTTTCATTGCCAATAGACAAAAAAAATCAACAGCTGATTGTTACAGGGGCCAGAAATGGGGGACCTACACAAATACTCGTAATCCCTCCTTTTTTTCAATTTTTTCAAATGATATTTAATCGAAGAAAAATACGTAGATACTCAAAATTTTTATAATTAATTTATGTTTTATACAGGTGCATCGCAAAACTATAAGGAGAAATGAAAAGGAGATTAATTTGTTGTTTCTTAAACAGCTGTAAATCTTACATGCAGGATGATTGAATTATTAAAGAGTCAATAAGTTTATAATTGGCAACCCTTAAACCATTTTGTTAGTTTACATGATCATCTCTTGCATGAAATAATAGGAAGAAGTAAAAGAATCAAATGAAAACCGCTGCAAATAAATTAGCACAAAGCTTCCTCAACAGCATTCTTCCACAATTATTTAACTGAACAAAAAAACTAGATCAAATATGAGCGTGATTTAAAATGCGAAAAGAAGCTATATTTATGAGCCATGATGTGTAATTATTCAAAAAAGAAGGTTATAAGTTTTGCCCGAATAGTACAAAAAACATTGTTGAAACTTGTTTGAATCAAAAACAATGAAACAAATAATTAGATCTTATTACTTAAATTTATATACGTGATATAACTATATTGAAGCTAGAATATAATTAAATTATATAAAAGCTGTTTGAATATTTATAGAATATAACTATTGATGAAATCAAATCAAAATTTTTTTACTCCAAAAACAGCAAAAACCGTTTATTAGCATTAAAAATTGCTATAACAACCTTGATGGGGTATAAAACATCAAATCCTTAAAAAAATTTGTAGGGTTTCCGAGGTATGCCTGATTCAAGAAAAAAAGATTGTAGATTTTTTTAATAAAAAAAAACCAGATACCGTAAAAAAAATTTTTTTAGTTTTACATAAAGCTGATTGAATGGTAATAAGATACAACTATAAAAGCAATGGATTAGGCTTTTATTCACCCTTAAAGTAGCAAGAAACCGCTTTGTAGACATACAAAATTGTTATAACAACCTCAAGAAGGTATAAAACTTGATTTTTTTTACAATAATACAAGGATGTAAAAGAAAATAAATTAAGCCTTGAACTGTTAAAATCACTCAAAAGGATTCGAAAATATGAGTGATTTTCCACGAAAATCTCAATATTTCTATAATAAAGACTATACAAAATATTTTATCAAAATGACTAAAATAAAAAATTAAGCTATTTTAAAGCTTTATCGGATAATACAACTAAGAATTTTCAATTAGATTTTTTTCATCCTTTTAGAAGTAAGAAACTGGTTTTTTGACCATAAAAATCGTAATAAAAACCTTAATAAGCTATAAGAATTAAATTTTTTTTCCAAGCTGCCACAAGGAGGTTAAAACAAAAATTTCAAGTTCAGAATCATCTTAATCCACGGTCGGGTTCCTGATATATGACTGAGTCATCACACACACACACACACACACACACACACACACACACACACACACACACACACATACATTTATACAGACTTTTTCTAAAAATGGTATTTTTAATTTTAGACACCATATTGTATTGTATTATTTATTCCACGTACACCCATTTCTGGGCTTTTACGTATCCACCCATTCTTTCCAAATTCAACCTACCTACCCAACTTTTTCCTTTCTTTCCTAAACGCCCCTAGCGCAAATTTCCCCTTAGACGACTTGGCCATCCATCCTACTGGTTACTATTTACAGGGCGCAGCGATCGTCTTAAGCACACCCCGGAAGGTATCAGATTAATGGAAGGATTTCCTCCATTAACTATCTACCTTACCGTACCAACTGTTAAAATCGATAGTGAATTTACCGACGAGCTGGCCAGGTGTTGGCTTTCCCCGGAAGGAAGCTCCTGGAGGTCCAGACATTGTTCGGAAAAATCCACTAATCGTCTTAAAAATCAGATAAGTGGTTTTTCGGTATCCTGGGGACTCCTCTTGTCAAAAAAGCCCGAGAAAAAAATCTCGATATTTTGCGACGGGATTTGAGCCTCGATCCCTCGGAATTTTTTAGACTAGGCAGCTAGTATGCTAGCCGCTAAGCCATCGAAGCTCCTCAATTTTAGACACTATATAAAACATTTCCAACTTATTTCTAAGAAATATTTTTTTTTACTGATACAAAGCTTCCTAGGGTGGCTTTATAACGTGTTGGGTCGTACTCACCTTGTTTTAAGGTAGCAAGTCACGACATGTAAATCATTTACAAGATCATAAACAAAATTCTTACACAAAACTAAACTTATATTTATTCAATATCAAGATTAGAATCAACACAAGTATAAGTTGCCCTACTATCCGACTTCCTAATTGAACGTATTTAAGTCCAGCCCTATCGGTGTGGGATCGGCAGTTGCTGCTCGGTACGATGCTCTAGTGAAAAGGGATGTAGAAACAGAAAATGAGCCTACCGTGTCAACGCAGTATTGTCGGGTGTTATTCTCTTGTCTGCTGATTACTATGACGTGGATTTGCCACGTCATATATCCCCTTTACAAACCCTAGCTCTACTCTGAGTAGTCGCATGTCCGAAAGGATGAGCGTCTGACTTCAGGTAAATATCCTGTTCAAACGAGCGTGTATGGTGATGTTGAGTATATGTTTGCCTTTTATGTAGTGTGTCATATTCTTTTTCCGGAACTTAGGCAGGAGATACTGGTCGGCCTGAACAGCGGCCTTGTGTGTGTATAAAACGGTGTTGTATGAAGTGTCAGTGTAATATGTTAACTGCTTGCCCTATAGTCGGATAGTATGGTGCAGATACTTTCTGTACACGCTTGTAATTACAATACGAAATAAACGTGGTACTGTACTAACTCTGTGATAAAATTTTATAACCATATAAGCAATCAAATAAATTATAACAAAAATATACTTATTGCCTGTACAGTAGTTTCGAGGTAACTTTCTTTTCCTCCGTGGATAAATAATAATAAAAATCAAACGAAAAAAAAATTCTCTTTTTATATTTTTTTTTTTTTTTAAATGGCTTTGTCCTTTTTAAGGTAGTCAGAGCCGTAAGGGCTCTTCCTGGCTTCCACTGTTATTGCCATAGTGCCGCTTGTACATTATAATGACTCTCACCTGCACTTCGGTACCTCCCCGTGCCCAAACTCAGCCAATACCTTGGCTGGTAACACGACAAGTTAGCTACTTCGGTTGAAGGTTTACCTACAGTTGAAAAACAAAAAGGTTGGGCTAAGAAACAGACGGGGAAATTAAAGGAAATAGAAAAAAGGTGCTTTATCGGCACATGTGTAGGAGATACCCCGTGCCGCTGTCTACTGCGAGTAAATTATAATTTTTGGTTTCCTGAGGTATCAGTTTCTTTCTCCATCTAAAGAAATGGTTTAAAATTATATTGAAAAATAGTAAACATGCTTGACTATTTTTCTATTTGGTGGGGTAATATTTATTAACAAACAATAATAGTAATAAAAAAACGTACTTGTTCTTTATCATTTGATTTAGAATTACTACTTTGCCTACCTAGGGCATCACAAGAAAATTAACAGAAAAGACGAAAATAAGAAAAAACTCAATAATAGTAAGAGGGAAAAAAAATGTTTTAATCGCCGGAGCGATAGGGGTGATCACCTGCCTGCTGTGCTAAGAAGGCCCACCTTTAAGCCACCCACAAGTCGTGGCTCGGAGCGCAATTGGCAATGGTGATGCTTCGAATGCCACACTTATGGCAAAATTTGTGGGTCGAACTACGTACAGGGCATTGCGCACAGCGATGGCCTGGGTTCCCACATTTCCAATACCCTTAGCAGGGGGCAGAAAAGACCTCCTGGGGTTGAGTAGGTTCCATCACCAGGAGTTCGTCGTCAGGGATAAATGGTGGTGTATTGGGTGCATCTGCAGTCGCTGGCCATGACTCTTCCAAGTCCATGAGTCAGGGGGTTCCCGCTGTCTGTAAGGGTACCTGCAGAGTTGGTAAAACCAACCGGCAGGGTATGCAAGCTGGTACTGATGCTGTCAGGGGTACCAGCCCTCAACATGCTAACTCCACTTGCCGGAGCTTGCGCTCATTGGCTTCGTTCGACTTTGGTGGCGGGATTAGTTCATCAAGGTTGGGAGCCCGTAGACCATCTGCACATATATCTGTGTTCCCCAGAATTTTGTCCGGTATCCGGGGATCCAATAGAGTTCGAGGGCTCGGCAGCTCCACACGTACTGCCTGAGCAATGTGTTAATGGTATTTGGAAGTACCATGGTGGTGGAGCAAGACAGGTCTCCTCTGGTCACGTCAGTGGCTCACCAGCTATTTCAGTGCAAGGCGTTATCTCTTGTCTGGGACCAAGTTGTTGGTCGCTGAGCTTCATCGCTGTTAGCGAGGGAAATCTCCTCTCTGCTGTCTGCCTCAGTAGGAGGGCAATAAAAGATATCCGGGTCAACACGTTGAGTCCTCTCAGCTCCTCTCTCTCCGGCTCGCCGTCCGAGGGGTTGGGGGTACTGTCGACCGACTCCTCTGATTCGGCCTCGGATAACATTTCGTTGTAAAAATGGTCTACCCTAAGTCTTGCCCTCCCTATATTGTGGTCAACCAAGCCTTGCAGCTGATCGGTTGTTAAGTGGCCCTTCGTCCTCTTATGGTTGAAATCTGTAGGGATATTGCCCACATTAGATTCAGTGCCAAGACTATGGCGTGAGAAAGTATATCGCTTGATGTCGTTAATGTGTCTTTCAAATAATTTTCCTGTCACGTTGTCCCTTACTTCTACTACTACATCCGAGAGTACCTGGGTTACTGTACAAGGACCTACAAATTCGGGCCCAAGTTTTGCAGCGAACTCCTGAGTTGCAGAGGATAACACGTGACTCCTTTGCATTACACTATTCCCTTAACGCAAAAGATTCTGCTCTGTGCCTACGATTGCGATGTTTTGCCTGTCTTTCTTACGCTGACGCGAGATATTTTACAACCAAATCTCTAATCATTTCTGAGTGGCCAATCCTATCGGCTTATAATGTCGTATCAGTCAAGTCTAACTGCGCGGCCGGTATGTCCTGGTTCGGAAGTGCTACAAATGGTGGATTGCGGCCAAAGTTTAGGAACGCCGGAGTTAACTATGTGGATGCCTGCTCCATTGTATTTATTGCAAATGCAATTTTATGGAGTTGTGCATCCCACAGACGGTGATTCTTATCTAAAAACGAGTTTATCGGGTTCAAGGTGCGAATCACACGTGCAGCAGGGTTGGCCTGTGCATGGTATGGCGGAATGGTAGAGTGTTAAATCTTATATATTTCACACATCTCTTTGTTTTCCGATTTACGAACTCCGTACCGTTATCGGTTAGAATTTATTTTGGTTTCCCTCAGCGGTTGAATACCAATTCCTGTACCACGCTTCGTATGTTCTTTCCATCTGCCTTCCGGAGCGCTTTTAACCTATCATACTTGATTAATAGATCTTGAATAATAAGTATATATCTGTGTCCATTTTTCGCCGGAGGTTTTGGTCCCGCAATATCCATAGCAATTACTATCCATGGTTGCTCAACAATTCTTTCTCCCATGATACCTGCTGACACTTTCTGTAGGACTTTTTGCTGTTGACACTCCTGACGCTTGCGCACATAATATACATCTTAAAAGTAGCCAGGCTAATAATAATAAATAATAATAATTGGCTAGACGGGCATAAGTTTTCTCAACACCTACATGGCCTGCTTGGGGTCCATCATAAGCATCGTGTAATGCTTGAACTCGGTGCTCCTTCGGTAAGACAATCTTCCATTTGTCGAGGTCATCTATAGTAGAATTAACAATGGAGCTAGGTTTGTGGAAGAAAAGGGTCCCGTTCTCATATTTCCAATTAGACAATTTATGTGGAACAACCTGCCCGCCTTTTATCCGTTTTAAGTACCACTCGTCGCTGACTTGCTCTATCATGGGTGTTATTACTGCGACTGAGTTTTCTTGTGCACGAGACAGGGCATCTGGGACTTGGTGTAGTTTTCCCTTCCTTTGGATAAATTCCAAATCATGTACCTGTTAAGCAGTGTTCCACCGAGCCAATCTTCCTACTGGATCCTTTAACCGATTTAGCCACAACCAACTACTGTGGTCAGTAATAACTGTAACATGTTCTCCTTGTAAATAACCCCTTAGTCTACAGCCCACAGCACAGCCAAGCACTTCTTTTCAGTTACGGTGTAATTTCATTCTCGCTTGCTTAGTGTGCGGCTGACGTAGCATATTGAATGTTCTCCGCCTTCAAGGTTCTGTGTCAAGACAGCTGCCACGGTATGATCACTGGCTTGCATTTGCAGGGTATATGGTTTCAAAAAATCTGGCCACGATAAGACGGGCGCCTCGGTCAGGGCTTGCTTAAGGCTTTCAAAAGCTGACTGTTGTTCGTTGGTCCATTGCCATCTTACGTCTCTAGACATTAGCTTTGTTAGAGGCGTTTTTTTTGACGAGGTCAGGAATAAATCTGGAATAACATCCTATCACTCCTACCAATCTCTTGAGTTGCTTGAGGGTGGTAGGCACGTGATACTCCAAAATTGGCTTGATTTTGTAAAGATATATCTGAAGACCTTCCCCGTTGACTACGTATCCAAGGTATTTAACCTCTCCAACCAAACTCTGATTTCTCACGATTTATAACTAGATTTGTCTCTTTTAGCGCTTTTAAGATAACCCTTAATCAGTTGAAGTGGTATTCAAAGGTTTCGGTGACAATTAAAATATTATCCATGTGTGTGTCAACGTAGGGTTCTCATTCTGGTTAAATTGTGCGATCAATGATGGTCTGGAATGTTGCTGGAGCGTTTGTCAATCCGTAGGGCATGCACACATACTGATATAATTCCCTACCGGGCATAGCAAATGCTGTGAATTTTTTGCTACCCTCATCTAAGAGGATTTTATGGGAAGCCTCGGTGAGATCGATTTTCGATGCATACCGTGCCCGGCGTAATTTATATAAAATATCATCCATGAGTCGCATGGGATAAGCGTTTTCTCGTATAATTTCATTCGATTTGCGATAATCTATACAAAAACGTAATTTCCCATTTGACTTCGGCTGGAGAAGCGGACAGCTACACCATGCGCTTTCCAATTCGTCGATGATATTATCTCTCAACAATCGATCTATCTAATCGTACGCTATCTGCAAGACTATTGGTGCATACCGTCAGAGACGTTTTTTAACTGGGGAGTGGCCTTGGACGTCGATACTGTGTTTGGCCACCATAGTACTATTGACCTTTTTCGGGTGGGGAACGATCAGATCGTCGAGGATTTTCGTCAATTCGTGCTCCTCGGAAGAGGTCATCGTCACCAATCCTCCCGTAGCAGCAACCGCTGCTGTACCGATCTGATTACTCTCCTAGCACCTAAATTATTTCCAGGAACTCGTGGGAGTACTCCATAAATCCTTACCGTAGTCTACAATACTTTGGAAAGTTTAAAAAAAATCAATTCCAAAAATTGCTTTGTATTCTAATTCATCCACTAATTCCAACGTCAACGTCTCAGTCGTTTTCTCAATTGTTAACGGAACACTTACAATGCCTTGAACTGCTAGCATTTTTTTATCCGTAACAGATATCGTAGCGCGACAGGGTTAAAAATTATTCAATGGCTTTGTGATTCCCTTTTACAAATGACAGTGTACTGCACCGCTATCCACGAGAGCTTGCACTCTAATACCTGCGACATCTAGCGGTAAGTAGTGACATTGGTCCTCTGACACTGCAAAGACCTCTATCACCTTTTTAGTTTCAATCGTTTCCCACTCAAGTCCTTGATCCGTGGCGGACACTACATCAGTCGACGGTAGGAAGCTTGGTTTCAGCCGCTCCCGCCGTCGATTACTTCAAAAGTGGGTGTATTTTCGAACGTCCCCACCTCCTAGGCCCTTTCTGCGTGCACTGTTGACTGTTGACCTGATTTTCCTTATCGCTTCGCCTGTTCAGTGTACCATAGTTGTGGTAGTATTCAACCAAAAACTTGGGAGGGCCGTCAGGATTACTCGCAAAAATCTCCCAGCCAACATACCCGCCAACAACCACACTTTCGCACATCGCCTAGTTTCCCTACTAGTCATGTCAAAACTAGCAGTACTGCAAGTCCTATCGCTGAGCAAATTCTAAAAAATCTCTGCCGATCCTTATCATTAGTCGCTTACGATTTCTTTACTATCAGCTCGAAGTTCTTTGGAGTCACGTTTTGCTTCAATGAGGCAGCAGCGACTCCTATTGTCCCCTTCTTTGCCATTTCCCGGTCTTTTCGCGATACGTTTGGGACACTTGTACCGTTTGTACCCTATCTTGCCGCACTTAGTACAGTGCTCACGATAGGGGCAATTTTTACGCCAGTGTCCGACATTACGGCAAATAAAGGACGAACGGTTCCTGTTTTTCGCAGTGTTATTCTCACTTGTATTCGTCGAGCTGTAGCCTGTTGACTTAGATATTTGATTTTTTTCTTTAGGAGCCAACGTTTGTTTACTCTGGTGCTGTTCCGTAGCCTCGCGTTTTGTTCGCATGATTTCTTTTAACGGAGCCAGCATCTCTTCTAGTTGCTCTTGCACACTCCGATGCTGCCCCACTGTTTCAGCCTATCCAACCTGTATGGTTTTAGTCGAAGCAGTCAATGCTTTCCTCAGCTGTAACTCAATATTATCTCCGACGCTAGGGGTGGAAGTACCTGCTACTGCGTCCGATTTCTTAGATGGTGTGGGTTTTTGGGACACGAACGATGTCGCAGGGATATAACAATCCTCGGGCGGCGAAGGCGGGCGGTCTTCCTTGTCTTGCTGCTGAGTCAATTCTACACTTTAACCCAATAGCAGAAAATCACAAAAAGTGCTGATTTGCGCCCTTGAAATCCTACCGCGATAATAAGAGTGAAGATTCCCATACGCCCGATTAATTTGTTCATACAGCAGGAGGAGAAGGTGAATCTTATCCAATCGGGTTCGTAGCTTGGACAGATAACTTGAAATATCCTTATGCGGCGCCTGTGTACGCTTCTCGGCCTCCCTATTTACCCTACGCTGCATGTCATATATTCCGTACTGCAACTGGAAAGCAGTTATAAAATCAACCACAGTATCCCAATGAAATTTTTCCTGACGGAACCAATTGTTGGCTTCTGCATCAAATACTGCTGGCAATACTGTCAGTAATCCTTCTAACAACAAATCATACAGGGATACACATTTCCATAACCACGTCAAAAAATCTTTCGGGTCGACGTATGGTGCTACCCCTAAATTCGATACTCCAGCGGGCCAACAGATCGAGAGTATATTTTTCGTACAGGATCTGTGACTCGCGTTGGAGCGCCCACGGGTGGGAAGCGCCTACTTGAACTTCCTTTTCTTGCCCTAAATGGCCAGTAGGGTAAAAGCGGTAACTGTTTCGCGACCCCGGGGTGGCATGGTTTAACTCTTGTTCGCGTGCAGAAAAATTACACGAACCATGACTATGCATATCAAACCGAGGTTGGCTCATGCTCTCGGTTGTCGGTAATGGCATACTTGCATAGTCCATGAATGAGTGCGGGGGTGCATTTTGCGCTTGTAATAGTGGTATCCTGTGGCCCTGTCGGGAAGTAGCACCTAAACTGTGCAAATGAACAGTAGAATGCACTTGGGGCATTTTGGCTGCCTAAGATGCCATAGCTGGATCACGTTTAAGTCCACTCGCACGTCAGTGTACATACTTGTCACCCTGGCGAATTGTCCCATAATACCCTGGCTCTGTGCCGTGTCTCTGTTTACCAGCTGTTGGAGCTTCTCGGCAGTGGTCAGTAGGATTTCAGTCCTACCAAGTTACCTGGAGTTCGTCTGCAGCAGCCTGTTCTTGATTTCTGGCTCCTAACTCTTCGTGACAGTTGTTTCTAATAAGTGCCACACTTGCCCCTTGGTTCAGCCCGTGGCCTGCCCCATGCTAGCTGTGCCTGACTTCTACATTTTCCCCGGCAGCCCAACTATCCCCCACGGTGGGTGCCAAATGATTGGGGGTCAGTTTTCCCAATCAATTTTTCCCAAGGCCGTATTTTCCAAAAATTAAATTTCCCAAAATGTTGGTTTTCCCAAAAAAATTTTTTCCCACATACTGTTTTCCCAAATGTAAAAATTTCCAAAAATTTTTTTGCCAAATTTCCCCCAGAGCTTAGTGCCAAACCTGCCCCCTTGAGGTCACGACGTACCTGACCGCTTACTACCTCGCTGAATCGTTGATGTGCCGGTATTGACGTATTGTCGGGCTTAATTTTCGACGTAAAGCTTAAAAGAAGATCTAAAATCTTGGAGTTTTTTATTTGTACTCCTTCATAGCTCTCGATCTGATCGTGTGCTTATGCACAACTACAACCTACCTCAAATCAACAATGTTATTAGCGACATAGCATACAAGAACAATTGAATCGAAAATAATAGAATAACATAAACAAATGGAAAAAAATGCTAATAATATGTAAACGAAGATTTTAAATTAACTATTTCAAGCAATTGTATGTGTAATAGGGAATGCCGAATAAAATGGCATGGGAAAGAGAATTATTGAACAAAAGCAACATGCATATTGTTGCAACGCCGGCATGCTGGGTGCGAAATATGGTAGCTATTTTACGTGCCTTCTCTTTCTCCTCACATGGAAAAATGGAAGTGCCTCTTCGAGAGGGGGTTTCTCTTTATTGATCTGTTGTATATTATTTACAGGTAACAGTCGGCACAGAAATAGCTGAACCTAGAAACTTAGATCCAGACCCAGTAACGCCTTAGCTATCGACATCCTTGACAATAATTGTGATACGTATATCTTGCGTAACCTAATACATACATTATTTGGAAAAAAGCACATACGTGGGTGCATGAGTATTAACAAATTAACAATGCTACTAATACCAATGAATTATTATTTTATGTATGTGCGGAAAAATCAGTTGCTCATATAGAAATACCAAAATAAGTGAATAATTTAATCTTCTAGGAAACCTATGCAAGTATTTGCTATTTTTTTGTGATGACTTCCGATTGATTTGTTAAAGGAATAGAATGAGCCCGAAGAAATTAAAATCGGATGTAAATTGAAAAATATTAAGGCAATTTATTTAATTTTTTTTTCATACTTCGGTATGTGAAGAATTTAACGACAAAACTTTTGAAAAAAGTTACATATTACTTGACATTTGCTATATTATTGTAAGGTTAAATGACACTTCTTTTAACTTTTAATTAACTTTTACTGTAAAATATTCAAAATTTGTGCTATATAAGTGTGATGAGCCACCTTCATAAATATTAACGATGTTCAAATCACACATGATGTTTTCTCTTTAATTTATTATTGCCATTCTTTACAGATGTTTCTATTAAACTATTGAAGCAAGAATCCTTTAAGACTCTCTATAAAAATTTACACAAGATTTCTAACAAGAATCTCAAGAGATAGGGGCTTATGATGTTGGAATATTAGGTGGGAATCCCATAAAAATTTTTATGAGAATATTATAATTGATATTACAAAAAAACATTGTGAAATAAGGGAAGCTTATAGTGAAGTTTTATGAAATAAGAATGTTAATAATTTATCAATAACTTAAAAAATACTTAATATCGAGCGTTTGTACACGTAAGGAATAATTTTTATGTGACGGCATTTTTTATATTGACAAATTTTTTACAAACTCCGAGTTTTTAATATAATTTAAAATAATGCAGTCCGTTTTATAACTAAATCGACGTATAAAAGAGTGGCAAGTATGGTTCACAAAGCCTGTAAAATACTAAATCAGTTTACAAAGTCTATCGAAGGCAAGCATCGTCTAGAGCTACTCAAAATTACTAGCACAACTCGTAGATCGTTGACAATGAATAACACAACTCCTAGATTGGTGGCGAAGACATGCCCACCTGACTATGCGTTGAAGAAGAGTAGCATGATGTAGGACCTATAAAATATGTCTTTACTGACGAGCTGCTGAAGAAAAGTGACACAAGTAGCAGATCACAGACTAGGTGGTAGAGGATAATAGAATGACCTGTCACGTCTCACGGTTCAAAAAAAACATAAACCATATAAATTGATTACAGCTGTGTCCATCAATTCAAAAACTCTACAGTCCAAGCATCATAAGCTTTTTATCTCTAATTAAAATGTCTGTATCCCTATGATAATTAACATGAATAAATAGATGAGTGGTATGTTGGTATTTGTTGCTATTGTACAAAATTCTTCATTTACTAGCAAGATTGACGTGTCTATGGGAAGGCTCCCGACTAAAACGTCAAAAACAGCGCTACACTCCTAATTCCACGAATCACGATTACGTGAACCCGATAATTCAGTCCACGTATTTAAGGCATTATTTAATCTTGAAAGGCTAAATTACTTCAAGGCTAATGATCAAGTCATTTTAATTAATGATTCAATAATGATTATAATATTCTAAGTAGTACAAAATCCCATGACCCTCAACGCTTAAAAGCACTTCTTTTTATTAGTAATATATTTAGCATGTTTTGCTTCATACAACTAGGTTTTTACCACTCGGCTAGTAAAGATTGGAATAATATTGAAGAAAATTATAAATTACACTCTTTCGGAATTCAATGAGCCAGAGATAAGTCTCCACGCATTTATTATTAATCTAAATCCAAGCTCTATTCAATAACCTAAATACGACAAATGATCTAGTTATATTGTGCTTGACAACAGGCAAGTTGGCTAAGTATTTTGCTGCACGAGAGTCGGGTCTTTGAGTCCCGATCACGTCTATCTTTTTCTTTAAGTTACTTATTTTTTTATTTTTTTTTTATATACTGCAAGGGTCTTATGTATCATTTTCTCTTCTTTCTTTTACTTAATTATTTTATTGTAAAATATTACTTTTGATTCCCACTTTATCTTAAACACGCAAAAATTTAAATCTGAATTAAGAAACCGCACGCGGATAAAAGGTACGTGGAGCAAGCACTAAAGGGTCAAGACTTAAAAAAGTATGATACCCATTATAGAAAAGTATGGACAAAGGCTTTTAAAGAAAAGAAGGAACCTGTGAAAGCAATTTATCCCGGGAACTCAGATTCAACAGTATGTCGAAGTTGACTGAGTTCTCACAGCGGCTCCGAGACACAATATAGTCATAGGCTACTTAAAGTACCACCTATCCAACGGCAACTTAGTCACCCAATCAGTAGCGAGCTAAGTAGGGGGCAAACTATTTTTAATTACAGAAGAAAATACTACTCTTTTCTTCTTTTTTGCGAGTGAAAAAGATCTGATGTAGACTATGGAAGGGCGAGGAAGGCATAGTAGTCAATTAAAATTAAAGATAAAGTTAAAACATTTATTAAACATGCCTTACAAATTGTACATTATTTATTGAAAGATATTTCGTAAACTTTAATGTGATTGTAGATTTATGTTAAAATTATGAATAGCACAGTAAGATACATTTATTCATTTTATAGATAGCGAAATCGGGTCAGGCAATCTTTAATAAATTCAAAATTTAGGAAAAAAAAGCGAAGTAAAAAAACACTGTAAATACAGCCCTTAATATCATATAACTTTATATTAGAATACTATATTTTAGATATATAATTGAAATCAAAAATATAGTTCTAAATGCAATCCATTTGTTGTATTTGTCTATTTTCATTAGCTTCGGCTGCAATTGGTCCTTTTTGATAATGTTTGATATTGTTAGAGGGATATGAGGGTTTTGGCTTGCTCGATCATAAATGTTTTGTCAGCTTCTGCTTGCTTGTGCACCAGATTATAAGTATCAGTGCAAAGGGACTTTTTGGACAATGATATTATTATTAATTATTTTAAAGGTTAAGCTTCATTGTATTGATAATGTCGCGTCTACATACAAATTAATGCACTTGGGTCTGATTCAGTACTAAAATAATTGAAATACTATTCGAGAGTTCACCTAAAAAAATCACCTAAGGTGAAAGCGGAAATGTAACTAAAGTATAAGTAACCGCCTATCTGCAACTACAGTGACCGTTAACTCTTGAAAATCATTCCGTGTATTAAAGTACTAAATCTAAACCCTAGTCGTGTGCAAAAGCGTGCTTTCCTGCATTCTGGGGATTGCAAAAAATTAATGTTTGATTCTGACTAGTTAAGTGACGAAATATTTAAGCGTCGCTTTGAAGGAACTTATGTTGACGAAAAAGCTAAAAGTAAGCATGTGATGTTCTACTTCACGTTGATGACAGAATTAATTTAATATAACATAGGTCAATACAGATTATTCGAAAAGCGATGCTCACAATCGTACTACATTGAACTCCTGTCTTGCTGTCGTATTATGTAAATAGGCCGAGCATTTTACGAGTCTTTTTTTGCACTACGTAACATCAGTTACAGTATTGTCAATCATTTGCATCTGTTTCTTCATAATTTTTTACTCACTTTTAAAATTACGCAGTCTATGGCAGAAAGCTGTAGTGTATTACGGGTCTAAAGACTAACGTTTTGGCTGACAAATTAAATTAAATGTTATTCTATGCTCGAAAACCAGTTCTATTTTCACACTAATCTGTAAAAGTACAGTTAATAGTAACAAAAAGTTATAGTACTTTACAACTCAGTATATTAATATACATTACGCAAACATCGTTTTTTATCATTTACTATTCATCGAGTCAGGTACAACCTTGTGCTCTGGCAAAAAAAATGTTTGAATCATTAAAAAATAAATTTAAGCAGTATGCTATATCATTCACTAATATTGTTAACTTAGCTGATGGCAATTTTAACGTATTTATAAATGGATTAGTTATCAAAATACAAACGGTTTTGATGATTTGTATTGTTTTTATTCTACGTCTGACGCGAATCTCAGGAATTTAGCAGAAAATTTCAAATTATTGCCACAGAATTCTAAAAATGTTCGCTATGAATTTTCAGACATACAATTTTCTCCGCATACTTTATTCCATTAATCACTATAAATATCATCCAATATGTGAAAAGTACTATAACTAATATTTTTAAATTTTATTTGGGAAGATAAATAATGATTTTTGTGTAAATTATGATTCTTAGAGCATATTCCGATTTTTAAAGACAGATAATTCTTAAGATATTAAAGTTATATACCTAACTACAGATTTGTCTGATTTAAAGTCACAATAACTTTTATAGTAATGAAAAGGTATGGTATTTGTTAGTAGCAAATGAAAAACTCTAGCGTCTCATTCAGAGCAAGAATGTGTAGGAAAAAAGTCGTTAAAAGTCAATGAATTTTAGGGTGTCATTGCGTGTAAATCAAAATATTTAAGCAAAGATTTGCAGTTCCATGAACTAAAAAATTATCAACTTATTCATAAATCAAAAATTGTATGCCTCTACTCTCCAAGACGTTTTGTTAAATAAATTTTATAGTCACAACCCTAAAATTAGTCTTGTGTAGTTCAACCTTGCCTTATTTCAACGCACTTTTAAAGGCAATTTTACAAATCATAAATGATCTTCAACCTCTAAAAAAAAACTCCATGTGAGCGCCATTTCTAACACTTATTGCTTAATCAATAGTTATTGCTCAACTAAATAAACTAATTTATTAAAGTCAAAGAATTCAGATAACCAATTTAATTTATTTAACGCAAAAACTGTTTACACAAGCGCAGACAAAAAAAACAAAAAGAACATAATTTTTTTATTTGTTGTAACAACCAAAGACTAGCAAATTGCACGCATTCAAATTTTTGTCTGATTTCATATGAAATATCAATATTTCTGTTCGTGCATAAACACGTGTTTGTGCGATGTATACAAAATACTTGCGCCGCATCCTTATTATCAATAATTCAACTTATGTTTATAATTTTCATTTTATATACATGTTTTATTATAATTGATATGAGAAATAAATGGTACGATACCTTTAAAACATATTCTTAAAAATAGAAAAAATTCATTTATTGTATGGCGACGCTAAATAGGGCTACAGTTTTGACTGTACCAAGTATGCTTTTTTATTCAGCGTTAAATGATTTGAATAACAAGCATGGTATTTATAATTCAAGTAGGCATAAAATCTATAAGAAATGAAAGAAAAAATGGCAGAAAAAGCATTATTTCAAAATTTTTATCAGCTGTTATATTGCAACCCCAATCTCTTATAAAAAAATTTCGTACCAAAGGCCTCTGAAAGATTGACGGATCTTTAGCGACTCTGTTAGAGTAAGGGCTGACTCACGGTTGTTGCTTCCAATCCATATGTCAGTGTCTTGGTTCAATTTCCAGTACAATGTGAATGTAGGACCATGTATATAAATACATATGTTACTGTAAAGTCCAGAGTATAGAGATACCAAGCTTTATCCGGATATATCTAGCTCTGTCCATAATTTTTGGGTAAAGATGGTTTAAATGCAAGAAATTGAAGATTTCCTGGGTTCATCCGACTAAAGCTAGTTATATCCAATAACCTTTGTATGGAGTTCGATTTCCAGTGATATGATGTATGGATCATAACAGCAAAAAAATTCTTATTTTGTTAGAGTATTTAATTTTTCATTTTCTTAATTTATAATATACGTTCAAAATAAAATACGTGAGAGGTTCAGAACACTTTTACTGACATGAGAGATAAAAAATAAAAAATTTCACTTATTTGATCACGACAAAGTCTATCATGGCAATGAAAAAATAAATACATTCATCACTTATTTACGCACGAGAGATTGTGATAACACTTTGGATTACAAAGTAAGCTTGCCGATCTACATTTACGCTTGTTTTTATCACATTTACCATTCGATGTATTCTACCATGCCCAACTACAATATGTGCCTTATATACAATGTAAAAAATCTCGTCATTTTATGTAATATATAATACCTGATTCACCTATAAGAAGAAGATATAAGACTGTATTAAATTTATTACACAGTAATGCAACACAAAAAAGAAATTTTCGAATTTCAGTTATTTTTACCATCTTGTACAGGAACTATTAGTTTACCATTAACAGTGAAAACGTCAAAGCACTCGAAACGACAACGTCGTGTCTTTGTTAATGCTCTTGCTACTTTTGCTTCTTCCACAACATTTAAAAATGGCTCATTTTACACGTCTCTAATAGAAAAACTGTTTTTTTTTTGTCGAAGCAACTGATTCAAAAATGGTTCATTAAACGACGTTTCGAGTTTCTGGTATTTCTCGTCTATTATCTAAAGTCCGCAAGCTAAATCGTAAGTATCGATCGAATATATTACTAAACTAAATACACGAACAGCAAACAGACTGGAGGTACGCACAAAATATACGAGAAAATTAGCATGAGCTATTGTTGGGCCTTGACTGTGAAACTGTACAGCGCAACTACAAAGGTATCGTTGCTAATTATCGTTTTATTACCGAGTGTCCAGCTCCGTCCACATATGTTTGAATAACGCGGGCTTTGATTAGATAATAGTGCCAAATCCGGCTTTATTCAGCTATTTTGACATGGACTAGCTCTATCCAGATAAAGCTAGCATTATTTATTTCCGGGCTTTACCTGTAAAATATATGTGTATATATTCCTGTACAATATAGTTAGTTCGTGTGGGTCGTAAGTAAATGCCCATTACAGCCGCGCTCCCAACACGTTTCTTACATACTAAAATGCAAGGTAAAAATAATGTAAGAACATGCTTAATTTTACTTATCTTCTACAGTAAGTATGACCAACTACGCCCACTCACACCCATCCTTGCCCTGCCACGCCCCACGCTCATTTTTATTTGCCCTTCACAGTCCCTTTACAGCAGTTTCACAGACCCCTTTCGTTTCTTCTACATGATGCGGTAAAAATATGTTATTTTTCCGTATGATATCGTTTTTTTACCCACCCAAACCCCCCTCTCCCATTTTTAACCCCCCCGCCACGTTTCCCCACGCGGCTCTACGCATCCTGTGCCCCCTATTTTCGTGAGATGATCCCTTATTTACCTAACACTATAATTTTTTTTTCTTCGTGTTTTCACGTAAAAATCATAGAAATAGTGGATAGAAAACCAGGCATGTGCAGAACATCATGACGTTGTAGTCTAGCAAACTATAACTAAAATGTAATTGTCTAATGAGTCCAAAACGGAGACAATGTGTTTTTTATACGAACTACGATTAGCACTAATTTTTTAGTTGATTATACTTACTTCGTAGGTGTACTGTGATTTTGATCATGATGTAAGTTGACTGCATAGCACATGCATTTAACAGCGGAGAATATCAATAAGGTTTAAGAGCTCTATATTTGTCTGACAGAAAATCTATATCTTTCTACATTACATGGTTGTATAGTTTTGGGGTGAGAACTAGCTTCCCACCGCCTCCAACAGCCGCCAACCCCGCTTCCAGCGACATAGGGTAAAATTCGCTTCTTTTTACTGTGCAGTATGACCTCAAATAATTTAGGCTAACTCTCCCCCACTCCTCCTACTCCCCTCGCTTGACCCAGCTCCCCCTCGGCTCCCAACCAGTTTCTCCCACTACCGGCACCCAGCTCCCCCCCCAAACTTGTTTTTCCTTTTGTAATAAATTTTGAAAACACTATGAGTTACCTATAAGTATACAAATACCTATATTAAAAAAAATTTTTATGTAAATTAATTGCGTAGCAGTTGATAATATTAAATAGAATAACGAAAGTCATAATCATACATCAAAAATTTATGATTATTAGTGTGAAAGCCGTGGAAAGAATCCTACACATTAAAAAGAAAATCATTATTTAGATCTTAGGGAGATAGATTTTATATGTATTATTATAGATCTTAGGAAATTTCTGGCATTAGCGATAAGACAAGCTTTTTTGCTGACGAATTTAAATTCCTGCACGCCAAAAAATACTGTTGCAAGTTTCAAAGCTTCTCTTTGCATTCTTTATGCTAAGAATAACTTTACGCAATGGCGCTTAATAGGGTAAATTTTACAAGAATATATCCATCATTGAAAAAAAAAATGTCAAGGGGCAAATAAAAATAGAAAAAATACAGATAAAGACAGAATTATGAAAAATTATTTCAATAATCTACAAATAATTTGGACGATCGACTTGATAAACAAACTTCATAGCTTAAAGACTAGCATACATATTATTGAAGTGTAGGCAATTAGAATGAATCTTTTAAATTTACAGCACAAGGAAAAGAAAAAGTACTTTAAAACTGCAGAGGAGTTGCTTTTTTAATGTAACATACAATATTTTAGAAATTATAATCGCTCATAGTGTAGAAAAATCGGTAGGGAAGTAAAAAGTAGAAAAAGAAGGTATGGCTGCTATCAGAACAAAAACAAGAACTGGATACTGCATTTTTGTACTAAATAATTTAATTCAAGAAAACTAGAGAAAGTTGTCATGCTTTTATGCTGTGTTTCAATGTAAAGAGCATAAATGCATTTAATCGGCGGAACTAGTGTACTAATATTAGAATGTAGATAATCATTAATATCGTCACATAGATGCGATAAAATGTATTTAAGGGTCCGAATATTTTTAAGACGTTTATTATATATTTAATGGTTGTTCTGTGAGTCATTATTGTAATGGTTATTTTAAAAAAAAGCCAGTTAGCTAACCCCAAAAAAATGTATCATATTTGTTCTATATAAATGCACTTGGTAATATGTGTTGAGTTGACGTTGATAAGTTGTTATCTGAAATCATAATCCATCGCGTCTGTGTATCTGTCCAAAGTCCTAGCCCAAGCCATCTTTTTTATAAATGTACTATTATTGTTCAAATTAAAAGTTTTTAAAAAAAAATCATTTTCAAAACAGAGCAAAAAAAATATTAAAATATTGATGAATAAAAAAGAATGAAAATATATATTAATATTAAATAGAATAACGAAAGTCATGATCATGCATCAAAAATTAATTTCGAAATTTAAAAGTAAAGTAATTATGAGCTGCTTCGATAAATAAGAGAAGAATTGATTATTATTATAAGAAATTTTATTTATTCATATAATAATAAGCAAAATAATTTTTTAAATCAATATAAATAATTGAAAAATTGGCAAGAATATCCCGCAGGTAGGCGAATATACGTATGGAATAAATATCACACAAAAACAGGACAGGTTACGTAATGTAATTACACAGGTAGAAGAGGAACGAAAATGATAAATTCTATAAAGCTACGAATCATTGCAAGTCGATAAACAAAATTTCATAATAACTAAGCAGGAAATATGGATTACAGACGAATTCATAGAATACTAAAAAAAAAGAGTAAAGATAGAATCAAAGACGAACGCAAAATGCATAAATTAAATAATAAGAAATATAAAAATTAAACTAACCTAAAGAAACTAATAAAACAAACAGAAAGCAAAATTTACATAAGTTTTAAAGAGCTATTTAAAAATTTGAACAGGAAAAAAGGGGGATAATGATTAAAAAAAGCGTAAAAAAAAAAATTTAACAATTTGTCAAGAGACAATTAAACAAGATGTAAGGAAAACGAATAAAAAAGTATCGAAATCAAGAGCAATGCCGAAAAAGATTTTACGAAGATATATCGATTATTGAATAAAAGCATGTTCATGTAAAAAATAAAAATAATAAAAGACACAGAAAAAGACAGAATTACAAAAAAATGTCTCACAAATCTGAAATTAGTTTTGATAATTGAATTCTAAAACATACTTTATAGCTTGGACTAACATTCATACTATTTAAAAGTGGAAAATTGCAAGAATCCATTAAATTGCAAGGCAAGGAAGGAGTCAAAGGACGTTAAAACTACAGAAGAGTGGCGTTTTTAAACGAAGCCTTCAAGATATTAGCAATTATAATCGTTTAAAAAGTAGGAAAGAATTTAGAATAGTGTAAAATAACAAAAAAGATTAAGGCTGGCATCAGAGAAAAAAGAAGAACAAGGTGCCATATTTTTATACTAAATAGTGTAATTAAATATAAAATAGGGGAAGAAGGCAATAAATTATTCGCTGTCTTTGTAGACTTCGAAATGGAATTTAATAATATCAATAGAGAAATGCTCTAGGTCAAATTATATCTGAAATAGATAAGTATGCTAATACAAAAAATATTAAAAACAATATAAAAATGTACAAAAAACAGGTAATTACAGCCGGAGATAAACAAATTTACTTACAAAAAAGTGGGTAGGGCAAGGGTGCCTATGTTGCTTCTTAATTGAAAGTTTATCCATAGAGAATATAGACGATAAGTGAATGTAAAATAATACAGTTGGTGTAACAGTCGGCCAACTCAAAATTTACTGTCGTAAATTGTCTGATGACGTCGTTTCAGGTGCGCAGCAATTTATACATAAAAAAACCATGCATAAACACTTGGATAAGTAGAGTTCGACAAATATACTGAAAGTAAGCACAAAAAAAGATCTTTTAATTTAGGAATAAAAAAGAACAAAAACACATCTGTTTCATCTTGAATTGGAGGCATTCGAATTTGAAAACAAGGACATGGACTGATGGACTCAGGAGTGTGGTTCTTAAAAAAAAATTATCGTGAAACACAGAAAAAACAACAGGTAAGGTGCAATAAGCAGTCAAAGCAGTCTTAGGCTTAGGTAAAAGAGCTAACATAGAAAGTTTGAAAAAAAAATTTTTTTTTGTGGACCAAATGACTAAATTCAACTGCACATACGTAGCTGAAACTTCCCTATAAAACAAAATAAAAATATGTAGAATTAATAGAAAGCAGATACAAAATATGTAGCTCATTTTGGATGCAAAGGCAAGATGTATGCGGAAACTGGATGCGGGCCAGGTAGGCATGGATTTTGGAATGAAAGAGGAAAGTAAAAGGGTCAAAAATATATTAAGATTTACAAATATCACAATGGGTTTAAATGCAAAAACACTAGGATATATATAAGAAATGGAGGTGGGAAGGGTGAGCCTAAAAATGGGCATAAGAAAAAGAGAATAAATTTACTTTTTGGACACAACCAAAATGAACAAGAGCATGTGGCCTTATTTATACCTAATTGAAGAATCAACGGACTCAATAAACAAAATCATACAAAATAGAAAACAAAGTTAAAGTTGTGAATAAAAAACTAGAGGATTGGAAAACGATGGGATTTATGAAAAGAACAACGAAGGAAAATAAACTTGACAAAATCAGAGATAATTTTACAAAGGAAAGAAAGACTTTCGACAATCAAGAAATACAAAAAACTATATGGTACTTGACAACTCTTCCATCCGTACAATGTAAAAAAAAAAGAAAATAGCGAAGAGAAAAATAAAGCAAAAATAAAAAGATATATGTAAGTTTAGAAATTTTTATGTAATAGATTTTAGGATCTGTAATGAAAGACAAAAATACATAAAGAACACATTGCTATATAACGGGGAGAAAAAACAATTAAAATAATAATAACATTAGTCAGAAATATAGGATTAACAGACAATGAAGAGATATTCAGGAGGAAGATGATTAATGAGAAAATATAAAATATTTATGTAGGTAAATAAGCTGCAACCTGTAAGGTTAATGTTTTGAATGCTTAGGTAGCGTATATATAGTAATATTAATCATATATATTGTACTGATGGATATGAACTAGGTTTATTGGCATGCAACATAGGTTAGATAGATATTGCACTGATACAGATAATTGTGCAAGTGGGTCCACAGCACGTACGCTGTGAGTTGATTCTGAAAATATGGGGCCGTAGAGTGGTTTCTTAACTAACATCGGTATACTTTTTCCTTTACAACGCTTTAATTTTTGCCCGGCCTGGTTTGATACAAGAAGTATTGTTTGCCTGTATATCCTGGCGATGTTGTTAATTGCATACTTCTACTTTTTCTTTGTTCGTTTCATGCCTATTATCTCTTACCCTCTCATATTAGTACAAATATTATTTTTAATTGATTAACTCATGTATTTTGGGAAACATACAACATGTTAAAATTTCTTTTTCATTTGCATAATATTATAATTTTTATCGCATTACATATTTTGGTATTTTCAATCTTTACTGTTGTGCCTTATTTACCTAAATAAATATCTTATAATTTCGTATAAATCATCTTTCTCCTGCATATCTCTCAATTGTCAGTTAATTCTATAATTTATACTGATATTATTATTATTTTAACTGTTTTGTTCCCCTTTACATAACAATGTGTGCTTTACATTTTATTTTTTTTCATTGCAGATCCTACAATCTATCACTTGAAAACTTCTAAGCTCACCAATATTTTTTTATTTTTGCTCTATTTTTGCCTCTGATACATTCTTTTTTTTATATTTTCCGAATGATAGAGCAGTCAAGTACGATATAATTTTTTTGTATTTTTGTTTGTCAAAAGTCGTTTTTTCCTCTGTAAAACAAGCTTCGATTTTGTCAAGCTTATTTTCCCTCGTTGTTCTTTTCATAAATCCTATCATATTCCAATACTCTACTTTCTTATTCACAACTTTAACTTTGTTGCCTATTTTATGTGCTTTAATTTATTAAGTCCGTTAATTTTTCGATTAGGCATGAATAAAGTCACTTGCTTTAGTCTATTTTTTTTATGTAAAAAATCATATTTATTCCCGTTTTTGTGTGCCTTTTTTTAGGCTAACCCTTCCCGCCTCTACTTCTCATATATCCTAGGGTGTTTGCATTTAAACCCATTATAATATTTCTAAATCTGTATCTATTTTTTGCCCTTTTTCATTCCTCTTTCATTCCAATATACATGCCTACCTGGCCCGCTTCCAGCATCTGCATACATCTTGTCTTAGCATCTAAAATAAACTTTATATTTTAAATCTTCCTTCTATTCATTCCACATATTTTCATTTTGTTTTATTGGGAAGTCTCAGCTACGTATGTAAAATATAATTTAATTATTCATTGCACAAAAAATAATTTTTTTTTTTCAACTTTCTACGTTAGCTCTATTGCCAAAGCCTAATACTGCTTTAAATGCTTATTGCAGCTTACCTGTTGTTTTTTCTGTGTGCCACGATAATTTTCTTGTTAAGAACCACACTCCTGGCTCCATCGGTCCATGTCCTTGTTTAAAACTTCGAATACCTCCAATTCAAGATGAAACAGATGTGTTTTTATTCTTCTTTATTCCTAAATATAAAGATCTTTTTTTGTGTTTACTTTTAGTATATTTGTTAAACTATACTTATCCAAGTCTTTATACATGGTTTTTTAATGTTTAAATTGCTGCACACCTGAAACGACGTCATCAGACAATTCACGACAGTACTTTTTGAGTTAGCCGACTGTTACACCTACTGTACTATTTTACATCCACTTGTCGTCTATATTCTCTGTAGATAAACTTTAAATTGAAAAGAAACATAGGCAACCTTGCCCTACCTTCTTTTTTGTATGTAAATTTGTTTGCCTCCGTCCGTAATTACCTGTTTTTTTGTACATTTTTAGATACTTTTTTAACATTCTTCTTATTTTTATACTTATTTCTCTCAGATATAAATTGACCCACAAAATCTCTCTATTGGTATTATTAAATTCTATTTCGAAGTCTACAAAAACAGCACATAATTTATTGCCTTCTTCCCCTATTTTATTTTTAATTACAATATTTAGTATAAAAATATGGCACCTTGTTCTTTTTTTTTCTCTAATGTCAGCCTTACTTTTCTGTATTATTTTACACTTTTCTACACTTTTTCCTACTTTTTAAAGGATTACAATTGCTAATATCTTGAATGCTACATTTGAAAATGCCTCTTTTATGTAGTTTTTACGTCCTTTTACTCCTTACCTGCCTTGTCAAATTGATAGATTCTTGCTATTCCCTACTTTTCGATAGTATGTGTGTTAGTCTAAGCTATAAAGTATGTTTTTTAATTTAATCATCAAAACAATTTGCAGATTTTTGGAACATTATTATGTAATTTTGTCTTCTCCTAGAGCTAGCCTTAATTATTTAAGGTTATACTTTACGGTAAAAAGGAACGAATTTTGCCCTATGCAGCAAACCTCGTCTATTTACATCATAATCGAAATTACAGTACACCTACGAAGTAAGTATAATCAACGATTAAACTAGTGTTGATCGTATTTTGTATGGAAAACACATTGATTCCGTTTTGGACTCATTGGACAATTACATTTTACTTATAGTTTGCTAACGACAACGCCATCACGCTCTGCAAATGCCTGGTTTTTTATCCACCATGTCTATGATTTTAACGTGACAACACGGAGAAAAGTAATTTATATTGTTAGATAAATAAGAGATAACTTAGCAAATATCGGGGGCCCAGGGGGCGTAGGGCGGCGTGGAGGACCTTGGGGGGGGGGGGGGGGGGGCGGGGGAAAAAGGGGGGGGGGGGGGGGGGGGGGGAGCGGGGTGGTTGAAAAAAAAGAAGACAGGTGTTTTCGAAAATTAGCAAATAGGAAAAAATAGCGGGAGGGCGTGGCGGGGCAAGGGTGGGCGTGAAGGGCGTAGTTGGTCGTACTTACTGTAGAAAATAAGTAAAATTCAGCATGTTCTTACCTTATTTTTACCTTGCATTTTAGTATGTAAGAAACGCGTTGGGGGCGCGGGTGTCAGAGGCATTTACTTACGACCCACACCAACTAACTGTATTATACAGGAATATATACACATATATTTCACAGGTAAAGCCAGGAAATAAATAATGCTAGTTTTTTCTGGATGGAGCTAGTCCATGTCAAAATAGCTGAATAAAGCCGGATTTGACACTATTATCCAATCAAAGCCAGCGTTATTCAAACATATGTGGACGGAGCTGGACACTCGATAATAAAACGATGATTAGCAACAAGTACCTTTGTAGTTGCGCTGTAGAGTCTTAAAGTCAAGGCCCAACAATAGCTCTTGCTAATTTTCTCGTATATTTTGTGCGTACCTCCAGTCTGTTTGCTGTTCGTATATTTAGTTCAGCAATATATTCTATCGATACTTACGATTTAATTTGCTGCCTTTAAATAAAAGACGAGAAATACCAGAAACACAAAGCGTCGTCTAATAAACAATTTTCTAAATTAGTTACTTCGAATGAAAGTAATAGTTTTTATATTAAGGACGTGCAAAATGAGCCATTTTTAAATGTTGTGAAATAAGCAAAAGCAGCAAAAGCATTTACAATGACGCAATGTTGTCATTTCGAGCGCTTTAACGTTTTTACTGTAAAGGTAAACTAATAGTTCCTTTACAAGAAGGTAAGAATAACTAGAATTCAAAAATTTTTTTTTGTGTTGCATTACAATTGAATATATTTAATACAGTCTTATATCTTCTTCTTATGGGTGAATCAAATATTATATATTACATAAAATATCGAGATGTTTTACATTTTATATGAGGCACATATCGCAGTTGGGCATGGTAGAAAACATCAAATGGTGAATGTGATAAAAGCAGGTGTAAATGTAAATCTGCAAGCCTACTTTGTAATCCAAATAATTATCACAGTTTTTCGTGCGTAAATAAGTGATAAATGTATTTATTTTTTCATTGCCATGATAAACTTTGTCGTGTTCAAATAAGTGAAATTTTTTATTTTTTTATCTCTCATGTCAGTAAAAATGTTCCGAACCCCTTACGTATTATATTTTAAATGTATATCATAAATTAAGAAAATAAAAAATTCAATACTCTGACAAGATAAGATTTTTTTGCTGTTATTACAATCAATACATTATACCACTGGAAATCGAACTCTATCCATAGGTTATTGGATATGGCTAGCTTTAGTCGGATACACCTAGGAAATCTTCAATTTCTTGCATTTAAACCAACTTTATCCAAAAATTATTGACAGTGCTAGATATATCCAGATAAGGCTAGGTCTATCCATACTCTGGACTCTCCAGTACATACGTATTTATATACATGGACATACATTCACTTTGTACTGGAAATTTAACCCACACCCTCACATATTGATTGGAATCAACGACCGTGAGTCAGCCCTCAATCTAACAGAGTTGCTTTAGATCCGTCGATCTTTTAGTTGCCTTTATTATAAAATTCTTTCATTAGAGATAAGGGTTGCAATATAACAGCTAAATAAATTTTAAAATAATCCTTTTTTTGCCATTTATTTCTTTCAATTCTTATAGATTTCATGCTTACTTGAATTTTAAATACCATGCTTGTTATTTAAATCATTTCACGCATACAATAAATGCATATTTTCTATTTTTAAGAATATTTTAAAGGTATGGTACCATTTAATCCACATAATAATTATAATAAAACATGTACATAAAATAGAAATAATAAACATGAGTTAAATTATTATAATAAGGATGCCGCGCAAGTATTTTGTATACATTGCACAAACACGTATTCATGCACGAACAGAAATATTAATATTTCATATGAAAACAGACGAAAATTTGAATGCGTTCAATTTGCTAGTCTTTGACTATTACAACGAATAAAAAAATTTTGTTCTTGTTCCTTTTTTTGTCTGTGCTTGTGTAAACAGTTTTTGCGTACATAAATTAAATTGGGTATCTGAATTCTTTGACATTAATATGTCAGCTTATATAGTTTAGCAATAACTATTGATTAAGCAATAAGTGTTAAAAAGTGGCGCTCACATGGAATTTTTTTTTTTAGGTTAAACATCATTTATAATTTACAAAATTGTCTTTAAAAGTGCGTTAAAATAAGGCAAGGTTGAACAACACAACACTAATTTCAAGGTTGTGACTATAAAATTTCTTTAACAAAACGTCTTGGAGAGTAGAAGCATACAATTTTTTGATTTATAAATAAGTTGATAATTTTTTAGTTCAGAAAACGGCAAATCTTTGCTTGAATCTTCTGATTTACACGAAATGTCACCCTCAAATTCATTGACATTAATTGACTTTTTTCCTACACATTCTTGCTCTGAATGTGACGCGACATTTCTTCATTTGTTACAACAAATACCATACCTTTTTATCACTATTAAAGTTATTGTGACTTTAAATCAGACAAATCTGGAATTAGGAATATAATTTTAATATCTTAAGAATTATCTTTCTTTAAACAAAGTTGTATGCTCCAAGAATCATAATTTACACGAAAATCATTATTTATCTTCCGAAATAAAATAAAAAATATTTCTTAAAGTACTTTCAACATATTGGATGATATTTATACTGATTAATGGAATAAAGTATGCGGAGATAATTGTATGTCTGAAAATTCATAGCGAACATTTTTAGAATTCTGTGGAAATAATCTGAAATTTTCTGCTAAATTCCTGAGATTTGCGTCAGACGTAGGATAAAAACAAGACAATTCATTAAAACCTTTTGTATTTTGATAACTAATCCAACTAGGCAATAGTTTTTAGCTCTTAATATGATTTAAAAACTTGTAAAGTTACAAGGACAGTCAATAAATCTCGATTTTTCATATTTCTTCTCATACATTTGTACATTGTAGGATATCTAGTTCTACTAAGTTTTTCTGATAAAATGTTTGGCACGAGGTGAAATATATGCAACACTTTTCCTTGCGACCGAAGCTAATGAATCGCACATACATGTCGTTCGTCAGCATGTTATTATAAAGAATTTTTTAAATCGACATGGAAACAGATTTAACCGATTGATAATTACGTTTGCTTTGCCATTAGCTTAGCTCACAATATTAGTGCATGATATGGCATACTGTTTAAATTTATTTTTAAATGATTCAAAGATTTTTTTGTCAGAGCATAAGGTTGTATCTGACTCGATGAATGGTAAATGATAAGAAACGATGTTTGCGTAATGTATATCAAAATCCTGAGCTGCAAAGTACTCTAAATTTTTGTTACTATTAATTATACTTTCACAAATTTGTACGAAAATAGAACTGGTTTTCGAGTATAAAGTGACATTCAATTTAATCTGTAAGCAAGAACGTTAGTCCTTTGACCCACAATGCACTACAGCCTACTACTATGGATTGCGTAATTTCAAAAGTAAGTAAAAAATTTTGAATGAACAGATGCAACTGACTGACAAAACTGTAACTGATGTTATGATGTGAAAAAAAAAATTCAAAGAAGGCTTGGCCTATTTACATAATACGACAGCAAGACAGGAGCTCGAAGTAGCACGATTGTGAGCACCGCTATTCGAAGAATCTGTATTGACCTATGTGTTATTAAATTACTTTTATTATCAACGTAAAGTGGAACATCACATGCTTAGCTTTCAGCTTTTTCGTCAACATAAATTCCTTCAAAGCAACGCTTAAATATTTCGTCACTTCGCTAGTCAGAATCAAACATTAATTTTTTGCAATCCCCAGAATGTAGGAAAGCCCGCTCTTGCACACGACCAGGGTTTGGATTTAGTACTTCAATGTACGGAATGATTTTCATAAGTTAACAGTCACTCTAGTTGCAGGTAGGCGGTACTTAGATTTTAGTTACATTTTCGCTTTCACCTTAGGTGATTTTACGGTGAACTCTCGAATAGTATTTTAATTATCGGAGTACTAAATCAGACCCAAGTGCAATAATTTGCATCTACACGCAACATTATCAATACAAAGAAGCCTAACCTTTAAAATAATTAATAATAATATCATTGTCCAAAAAGTCCCTTTGCACTGCCACTTATAATCTGGTGCACAAGCAAGCAGAAGCTGACAAAACGTGTATGATCGAGCAGGTGGTACGTGGGCTTAATGTTTTGTTTATACAAATCAGCTGTAGAATGCATTTGTCTAGTATAAGTAAAAGCAGTATCTGCGCGAGTGCATATATTTGTACATACTTTTAAGCAACGGAACTGTTTGATACCAGTCCAATGATATTTCACTCAAACGGTTTTCTATATTTAAAAAATTTACTGTTTGTTATTAAAAAGATATTTGCACTTGGCCTTTTTTTCTGAAGTTTGTTATATTTAAAATTACTGTCAGATCTTATACATTTGAATTCTGTAATAAAATAATCAAATATCTCCCTATATTATACAGTCATTTAAAAGCGGCTTTTTACAATCCTCTTTGCCCCCCTAGCCCCTCTCAAGCCTTCTCAGCCCCTTAAGCCCCCCCCCCCCCCCTCGTTAAGATAAGGAAAAATTCACTTCATTTCTCTCTAAAATTAACCCCACAATTTTAAAATCAAGCTTCCCCTCGCTTTCTGTAACCCCCTCAGCCCTCGATTACTTTTTCTCTACCCCACTCCCCCTAGATGCCCGCCATCTTCTGCCCGCCCTTAAATCTGGAGAAATTCTTTTCATTGGTCTGTTATTTTGGTTGGTCAGAATTTTTTGTCCCCATCCCCAAGAGTCCCTTGACCACCTGAAGATATCCGTCATTACCTGGAAGAAACCAATAAGCCAATAACTTCAACAACCCTTTAACATCGTCGGACACTGCCGATAACATCCACTTGCAGCCGAAAACGCTTTAACAGTGACTCGTTCCGGTAGATCACCCAAACAAATTGAATAACCTAATAACCCTCATAACCCTCTAACATTATCAAACATTATCAAAAAGGACTAATTGCAGCCGAAGCTGCTTTTCCACAGCCTCTTGATATCGTCTGTTTAGTCCGCATGACTTTTTTGGATAATAGTCAAATGCACCACATGGATTTCATTTAGAACTATATTTTTGATCCCAATAATATATCTCAAATATGGTATTCTAATTGAGGATTAAACAAGCTTTAAGTGAAGTTCAATCGTAATTATACGAATGAACTTGTTCGAGGATATTTACTACGGAGTACCCAGTTTACCCCCCAGATGTCGCCAACGTTCAGAGATTTTTTGAAAAAGAATAGACGTTGGGAGGGGGAGAGTGGGGCTCTATCGCCCTCCCTAACGTCCCTCTCTCCTGCATTGCTTCATTTAGTTAAGAGAAAACCTTAATTGTTGGGTAGGAATTTTTGAATGTCAAAATCAAAATTAACGGGTGGGACCGTAATATCCTCGAACAAGTGAATTCGTATAATTACGATTGAACTTTACTTAAACCTTGTTTGATCCTCAATTATATTTCATTCCTTGTTCGAGGATATTTACTACGTAGCTGTTTAGAGCCCTTCGAGACCCTGCTAAGGAAAAATAACGATTCCATACTCTTTCTGTTTATTTAAGAACGTGCAAATAAGTTAGGACCAAGTACAATGAGAAAGCTTTAGCACAATACAAGAATACCTTGGGCTGCGGTGGTGCAACCGAAATGGACCCGGTCTGTTATCACAACGACCGAGGTATCACCCTCCCTTCTCCCTTTCTTTTACGCCTGAGTTTTCCAGGCTCTCTGGTTCCGGTCCGTTTGCTGCAATGGGGAGCTGGACCTCGGTTGTAGTTTTTTTGCTAACTTGTCCATGTTCCTGGCACTCTTAATTGTCGTCCTCAAGCTGTCTCCAAACAGTAATGAGGTAGGCTTAGTAGCCTTAATAAATCTCTGGATCCTCTAATCGTAAAACCCCATGACAACCGCCTTTCTTGATTCAGTCAGTTAGAAAAATAATTCTGCAGTCATCATTACCGAGTCAGCGACGTGTCCGAGCAATTCGTTTCTTATCGGGGATGGCCCCATATTATGTTTGATCTGGGTGAAGGCTGTAGCTTCCGCTGACAAGGCTGCTCCCGCTAGTTTCTGTTTGTGAACGTCATGGTTGTCCCTGGCTAGGCCCTTCCTAGAGCTCCTGGCCTGCAGCTCAGCAATTATCTCTTCGCTAAGCTGTGGCGGTTCCAAACTAACGTCGCCCGAGAGCGGCACATTGCCCAAAACTTCCTCCTTCTTGGACTCTGGGAGACCTGTCCTCGTCCACACCTTCAGCCTATTGACCAGTTGAACATCGATGTCAATTCCTCCCTCCTCCTTCTCTGTTGGGTCCTCTCCAAAATAAGCCCTGAACTCACAAGCATCCCTCTTTTTCATCCTGTTATTCTTGTCATCCTCGTCGAATTCTGAGTTATCCGAGTCTGTAACGAAATGCACAAAATTCGTTGTGTATAGCCAGATTTTTTTTTTTTTTTTTTTTTTTTTTTCTTTATAATTTTTTTTTTTTTTTTTTTCTTTTTTTTTTTTTTTTTTTCTTTCACTAAAATCTTCTGGCTTTTCAAAATAACCAGCAAGGTTAATGCCTGCGAAAGATCCTCCAAATCCGCAATGATATTACGTGACAGTCTGGCACGAAAAGCCCCCGGCTAGTGTGCGGCGCAGCCCGTTAATAAGGATAATGCCTGACATGAGGTGACTCGAGACATTTGTCCACACGAATAGCATCCGGCTAATGTGCGGCGCCGTCCGAAAGGCAAAACAACCAGCAAAGTTAATGCCTGCGAGATAGAAAAAGATCCAACAAGGTGCCTCCATCACCCTCTTCTCCGAGAATAGATCGCCGCTCCTCGTGACCTCCCAGCGCCTCCTCCGCATTCTCCTCTTCCTAAAGATCCTGAAGCAGAGCTCGCAATCCCGTCCTGCCGTCCATCTCTGATATACGTGTGACAACACTGGGCGCCAAAAAAGGAATGAAGCAATGCAGGAG
>JAPYYV010000262.1:0-37197 GCA_030522625.1 Copidosoma aretas
TGGGTGTACGTGCGTGTATGTACAAATATATGTACTTACATATGTGTATACATAAATAGGAACATAGTTATGTATACATGGACACAATATAATTAACAGAAATAAGACTAACTTGCTTGTATGTTATTTCAACAATTTTAAACGTTTACTTATAATAATTATAAACAAAAAACAGTACAAAAATTATTCATACTAAAAGTACTTAACAAAGCGATACTTTTTTGAACATTCATAAACTTTTAAGTATTTTTGAGAAGTTGCAAAATTATCTTACAATAAATTTTCAGTCTCGTTCTCCTCTTGTTCTTCTATTCCAGTATCTATTAATTATTTCAGCATTTTCACACTGATATGAACAAGAACACAATTCACAACATTTGAAACTTTTAAGTAAACAAGAGTAGATTTCTTAATTGGCACATGAAGATTTTCCGCTGCATGAACAAATGGATTTCCGCAAAAGCTTTATAGCTGCTTCCCCCTCAAATTAATTCATGCTTAAAACGTTGTTATTTATTATCCATCCATATACAGTAGGGTCAAATGATGCGATATCTCTCCTAAAAGAATCAGTTACACGTGACTGTCGACAGAATAACTCTTGATCTGATTGGTTGAGACTAGCTGAGAGCGGGAAAAATTAAAAACGAGATTTTGAAAAATTGAATAAAAAGTAATTTAAATTTAAAAAAATGAAAACTAACTGTTATAAAATAGCTAATCATTTTATTTTTCTTGAAAAATAGTGCAAATTAATGTTTGGTTAATAGTTGGGGGTTGGCGCGCGAAGCGTGTAGGGGGCGGAGCCCCCTAGTATGTTAAAATCTTGCTTGTGTCCATTCATTTACTTGCCAATTGACCCGCAAAATATGCTGAAATGCTGAATGAGTGCTGGTTCAGATGGCGGAAATTTATCAACAGTCACATTTTTGAGGCTTGATATTTTATATCGCAAATTATTTACTTATTCTACATCGTGAATCTGTAAAGTGCCCTTTGTTTTAGATGTACATAAATACATTTTGCTTTAAAGTTTCGTCACGGCATTTAATGCTTCGTGTATATTTAAACTGACTATTTTTGTCACATCATCGATTTCAAAGTCTAATAGTTTGTCAAATCCAGCGTGTATATTTTTCTTGCCAACGAAATAAAATGAACTTGTTGTATCACAACTACTCACAGCATGTAAAGTGATAAGACATAAGCTGTTCTTCGGACCAATTGAGTCATACAGTTTATGAACTGGATTAAACCTATGATGATTGTAATTTTTCTGCTTCACCTCTTTTGCGTTTTAATAAGATAGTTGTTTTTTAAGATAATAATGAGTAATAAAGAGTATAATTTTGACCTCACAATAAATAAATATGTTGATTTTTACTAAAATACGGATTGAATTAACGCTAAGATAAAGAAAATTAATCAATATAAGAAAAGTATTGACGTAAAATGCAAGTTTCGAAGAAAATTTTCCCGCAAATAATACCGGGAAAGCTTCAGCAGAAGTTGAGAAATTAATTTTTTTAAATGGCAACTTTTGGTCATTTGACGTGTTTAAATCGCATGTAGCTCAAAAACGAAGCATTTTTGGAAAAAATCTTAAGAGGAAAAAAGTGTTTATTCTTACTTAATTAACCTAAAAAACACTTTGGAACATAAAACAAATTTTTTCTTTATTTTGCAAGTTTTTTGTTGATAACACATTATCCTTTGATCGGACAGAGAAACGTTCATAAGGTTTTTTGTTAGTAACAACACGAAGAATTGCTTTCAAAAGGTTTCATCCTTTTTACCTCTTTAGGTCGGTTTCTTGCATTTTCCGTGCATCTTTTTGGGGGGTGCGTAAGTGCGAATAATATAACCTCATGGCTCATATCGTGTCCAAATAACTTTTGGTAGATTTCCTGACGTTGCGTGAACAATTCTGGTCATTAACAATACAATATTTTTAAGTGATAAGCTCAGTAACTTGCTCTCATAGTCTGCTGTAGGTTCTAGACAAAGCGTATTAAAATGTGGTAAAATGATGTCTCAGCCAAATGTTTTACGTCACGAAACTTGAAGGCAATAAACCTCTAAAAATTCAGAAGAACTGACGTTGTAGTCACGTGATATCGATTTGAATGAGAGCTTGATTAACACGCTGAGAAAATAATGTATTGCCTAATTTACTCGTTATTTATTGGTAATATTATAATCGACATGTATTCAATTGAGTTTACTCTAGCAATAGAAAGTATTAGTTGACTGAATCCTGCTGCATGCAAGTTCTCTATTGTGAAAATTCTATGTTAACGACTTGGATCTTAAGAAAATTGAATGGAAAGTGATTTATCGTTTTCTACGCATGCGCAGATGACAATGACGAGTTTTTAATGTTATTTTTATCTATATTTTACAACTTTTTAGGCCAATTAACCTCTTAAATTTTAATATGCGATTAAGATATTTATTTCTCATCATAATAAGCAAAAAATATTCTTCACCATACTGCGAAGGAAATAGAAACTTTTCTCCCGCTTTGCGGGAAAAAAATTCCTCCTCCCGGCGCAGGATTAATGAAAAATCGTATACGCACCACGGGAGGAAATAAAGAATGCACAGACCAAATGTTTGCCAACTTTGGCTTCGCCTTGGGTGGCAATTCACGTGTAATCTAGAGCATTCTTTACTTTCCCTCCATTGGTTTGTAATGTACTATTTCATAATCCTTGAAACCTTAGAGTGCCCCTCGCTTGGTACGGCACCAAACGCCCATGCCACCTTAATACATCATTATCTCTTATTTTACTGTTTCATTAAATCTTGTAAGCTTTCATCCTTTTTCTCCGAAAGTTTGCTGTGATTCATTTTCCTACCCAAGTCAAGAGTAATCTTTGGCTGTGCATGCACTTAACCTCTTTTTTAGGCAGTGATTAAAAAAATGTTCCTAGGATAAAAATAAGGCACTTTAGTGTACAATTTTAATCAACTGTACAAAATAAATCTTTGACGTTCCAAAACGTTCGCTCTACCCTATTTTCCTTTTAAAATAAGTAATATATCCTGCATATGACATTTACACGCATAGAAGAAAATCTCATTTAGTGCAATGATCGGAAACAGAGATGCAAGTGCATAGATTGTTTCCCGGGGCGGTAAGTCCAACCGAATAACGTACTTGGCCTAATGCAAGATTTATGCACGTTTTGTGCAAGTGTCTTACGCACTTGTCTGAATGTAAATCTTACACAAGCCTGCCGTAATCGGGAATACGTTATGTCCGACCAAACAATGCACTCGACCTAATGTAAGATTTGTGCAATTCTTGTGCAGTTGTTTTGGGCACTTGCCATGCAGCAGAATTGCGTCAGATCCGGGAAGCAGACCTGGCGCAGACTTAAGACATTTTTCTGTCAAAATGCACTTTGTATAAGATGTGCATCAGAATTGCGAAGACGGTGATCCCAGGAAATGTTGTCTTTCGAAACTAAGATCTACACAAATTTTCAGAATTTTTTATCGGCTAAAAGTGTCTCAAATAGAGCTTCTGTAATTTCATTCTTGACATGCAAACATACGAACGAGTGTAAAAAATATACAAATGTCTAATAGAGTATATTTTTTTTACAAAATCATTTGTAGTATCTATACAGTATGACATAAACACCTCAAACTTCGCGTGTAAATCTCCGAGTTCCAGTGAAAATCTTTAGCACTGCATGTTTTTTGATAAAGAACGTTAAATAGCCTTTTTTTAAATCACAATGATGCATGCTCATCAAGATTGTCCTATTTCATACAGCTCAGCTGAATTGTCTCCTTTTTAACCCTTCCCCGAATTAGCACCTGTCTTCGTGCTTTCTGAATTGGAACCTTTTTCCTCCCAATCGATGTAATTATGATCAAAAGTGTATTTCCCACAAATTTCTTGGACGCCCTATTAGATTTTGAATGACATCCTATACCTGTTTGCATTCTACTTAACGTACCCGTTCATTTAATCCCCATGTCAGGTTAGTTGAAAAAAAATTGGGATCTGCCACTTTGTGGTGTACGCCATATTGGATGTTTAGTGAAATGACATATTTCATTGTATTCTACTTGTCATGCCCTTTCATTTGATACAATAGAGAGGGGGGATCTAAAGAAAAGAGCAATCCACTATTCTGTGACGGGTGCCATATTGGATTCTTAATAACTTTATATAGCTTATTGTTTCCTAATCGTAATGTTCTTTGATTTAATATCCATGTCAAGGGGGTTGTAAAGAAAAATGAAATCCACTACCTTGTGACGGCTGTCATGTTGGATTTCCAATAACGTTACGCAACTTATCGTATTATCTTTATCATGCCCTTTCGAGGGGCTTGTAAATAAAATTAAATCCACTATTTTGCGCCAGCCACCCTATAAAATTTTAAATGACACAACATAGTTTATTGTATCCTACTCACAATGCCTTTTTATTTGATACACATATTGATGGAATTGTCAACAAAGAGCTTATCTGCTATTTTCTGGCGATATTGGATTTACAACAAAATTTAATATACTTGTTTGCATTGTCATCAAAACCTAGGGTTTGTTCAAAATTTTAGCCTGGTCAAATGCCGAGAAGTGGTCGAAAACTTGATAGAAAGATTTTATTCGCGCCATATATACATACATATACATGCATATATACGTAATAGCGAATTAAAGAAAAGTGTGTTAAAAGCAGTGAATACAGTATGGGTAATTTGGATGGAGCCAATGTAGAGAGCTCAAAAGCTTGAAAATAGAAACTATGAGAAGGGCAGGAAAACGTATGATGCATATTCGCTCTGTGCAGCAATCTGAAACATCGCCTCCTGCATGGGAAAAAAACGGCGGTACTAACTCACACGAATAACATAGCCTCTTGTGGGCCATGACCTCTCATACATTTTTTTTGAGGCATTAACGGATATTTTATAACTCAGTTGAGTTTTTTTAGTGCTGTGTATAAGTTTCGAGCTGACGGTAATTTTTTCACTGTTACATGATGAAAAAAAAATTTTTCCATTAGAAATACATACGTTTTGTGAGTTAGTATGAACCTTTTTTCCCGTTGAAGGCGCTGTTCCAAATTGCTGCACGAAGCAAACAGCGAAAATGAGAGAAGAGAGGTGGCCAAAGGTTTGTTTAGAAGAGGAACTGAGATTCGCGGTAGATAGAGAACCAAGTGCTTTTTTTTTCATTATTACCCCTGGGTCACCTAGTTGTGCAGAACCAGCCAAAAGGCTTGGGAACAAATAGCAGCCGGAAACTACTCTGAAAAAATCTCTTTACCCGACTGTTATTCGAACCCGCGCCTCACTTGAGCAGTCGTACATCAGACTAGCACCTTAGCTAACTGAGCTACGACTGTTCCTAAGTGAGTGGTTTTTGGTTTAAATCATTATGAGCAGCATTTGAATGAGTAGGAGGTGGAATAGAAAGCAAACGCGTATTCGATTATCGATAGTGAGAAACTAAATAAATAAATTAGAAGACAGGCTAGAGAGAGGGATGAATATAAAAGAAGGCCAAGAAATACAAACCAACTGGGAAAAAATAAAAAAATCAAGTCACTATGACAACTACAAAGAAATAAAAAAGCTGCCAGCAAACAAAAGGTATGTATTAGGAAGATAGACAATTAAAAGGGGTGATAAAAAAGCAATGGGCAAGACTGAGGTATGATAATGTAGAAAGGGCACGAGACATGGGCTATCAAGACGAAAGGTGTAGGGCGTGCAAAAAAGAACTAGAGAAAATAGAGCACATATTTACTTGTATAGAGATGAAAAAAAAATCGGCGACGAATGGGTTCAACGTGTAGAAAGTTGGGGGCTAGAGGGCAAAAACGAAGAAGTTAAGAGATAAAATACTAGAGCTACTTTCATGGGATCTGATCACTGGTCTTTGTAAATTTAGCAAAGAGCTTGAAGAAATCGAACAGCTCGAAAGCTGAGGTGACAGTGGGAAGAGCGTCAAGCTCAAAAGACTGGTGCTGTCTGGTGCAGCTCTCTAAACTCAAATATAAGTAGAGATATGTGTATTGTAAAATAAAATGAACCAAGTGCAAGTAAAATTGCTGAAACGAGGCAAAAGTGGTAAAATCATGTAGGATGAAAGCGTAGGTTAAAACCATTTGTATACGTTGAAGGGATTAAAGAACAAGAGGAGAGAATAGAGAACATTAATGTATGAATTATATTGGAATTGTAAGCGGTAGATTGGCAACGTTAACGCACAGGATTTTCGGGCAACAAAACATTAACGTAAAAACAATATATAAATTTAGTACATGGAACAAATAAATATTGCACGATATGTCAAGAAAACTATACAGTAAATAAGATAGAACAAAATAAAAAGAAAAGTCACTCAGGAAAAAAAAGAAAAAACAAAAGTCGTAAGAGTATGTTGATTTTTATTATTATTATTTATAAGTGTACATACAATTACTGAGAAATATTAGGTTGCTTTGTTTGCTAAAAAACTAAATGATATTTGTATTATGCCATTAGTGTTTTTATATTATTGATACTCGTTTTTTTTGCAATTGATATAATAGTGAACATACGATACCGTATGTATATTTACACATTAATAGTTATAATGTACGAGCTTAAATTAAGGTGCAATTATAAGTGATTGAAAAATTATTGAATACTATCTACTTATTTATTTTTAACAAGCATCATAAATAGGTGGCTCTCTCACCAAGGATAGCTCGAACAGTTGATTAATGCCTCACAAGCTCTTTGCCGAATCACAGTAGAGTTTGACAAATTAAAACACGTGCATGATTTTATTGCATGTCTTAACGTCAAAGTATGATTTTGCGAAAAATAAATAAATTACGTGAATCAACAGATTATTATACTTACACATCAATAATACGTCCTCATTTTTTTACTATTCGATAAAGTATTGCAACAAATTATGATGACAATTTTTTCACACCGTAACAACTATAGTTTTCGTTTACATATTGTTTTATTTGATCATTTGTCAACCTCCTCGACTGTTGCCAATTTTTAATATCACTTTTTACTTCTTAGATTAATAAAAAAATCTTTTTTTTACCATCACCATGATGATAATAATAACCCCCATGGCAAGCAACGTGTCAAAAACGTTGGAAACCTTTTATTAATTTTGAAAAGTAAAAAAAAATACTGTAATAAAGCATAAGAAACTTTTTAGAAACCTCGTAAGTTATCGCTGCTACTTATTTGTAACTAGAAATTAATTCCAGACTCTTTTTGCATTGATTTGAGTGTCATACGTAGCCAGAATTATATAGGTGTTATTATCTGAATGACAACACCTTAAAGAGGGGGACTAGGCTATTTTATTGTAAAATTACAATCATTTGACTAAGCGCAAAATTTTTTTATTGCTAAAAATTATAATAGAATAGCTTCATCCCTCACTTTTTATGTTGCAATCCAGATATTAACATGAATTACAGCCACGTAGTGCTAGCGAGTAAACGTAAAAGGAATCAAAAGTGGTTCTAATCATTAATAGCAACAGAGATTGTCAACGTTTTAAAAATGTTTTTACAACGTTAAGCCAGACTTATTTAAAAATGTTAGAAAGTTATCAATTTAAGCGTTTCTAAAATGTTACAAGCTATTAGGGAAACAATATTTAAATTTTAAGTACATCGTTGTTTATTCATAATTTTAGCTGTACTGTATCAACGTTCCATACAACTTCTTGGAATAATCGCAACAACTAATAATCGTAAAATAAATTCATCCGTAAATTCATATGTCCCTCTCCATCATAATTACAGCTTATATTTATAGGTAAACATGGTTTTGATTATAAATTCTATATTACTATGCGTGCACCAATATCAGAATGTATGAGGACCACAATAGCAATTTCCATTAACTACAATGATAGTAAACGAAGTAATACGTTATAACATCCATTACAACAATTAAATATCATAGTAATGAGAATTAATTTTATCTTAAGTAACAGTCTTTTTGGCTAATCTTTAATCTAATAACAATAAAAACATGTTTTTCTTTATGCAATCGCAAAATTAACATTGATACTTCCTTACTTGACTACATCTTAAATATTTTTACTGTGTGAAAAAGTGTTACATTTATCGCTAAAAACTGTCATATCGCAGTTTGGTGAAATTGTGTATTTATCTCCTAAATTCTTACGTGCTTTAACTTGCTGACCTTAATGTATATTTGTATTCGACAATTCGACTGATTTTTTTAACATCAATTTTTCTTCATACATTAATTCCAAACAATCTAAGTTTTAGTATAATAATGTATATTCTAGATTTGAGTCATCAAATTAAAATTAAATTGTATATTTCTTAGGTGATTTTACTTGTAATATCATCGCGCAAGATGGCGATCACTGAAGGACACAATGTTAAAAAACTCTCAATTCAATGCACAAGAGGGTATCATTAAACCTATATTGAAATATGACAACAATAGATATCTAATAATGTTGAATGAATTTTAATAAGCATTTCTCATGAAAAAATTTGTTTGGTCCGTCAGAAAGATTATCAAAAAATGTAAGACAAGTATTTTTTTTTGCAAACAAAAAATGACGGAAATAGAGCACATCAAAGATCAGGAATGGGAGGTGAAGACATTAGAAATTCATAAAATTTATGCACGATTTTGTCTTTCTGACGTCATCACCTCCCACTCCCGAACTTTGATGTGTTCTATCTCAGTCATTTTTTTTTGCGAGAAGAAAAATATGTGTCTAATATTTTTTGATAATCTATCTGACGGATCAAATAGATTTTTTCATGAGGAATGCTAATTCTATGCAAATAAAGTGGACAGATGATTAAAATCACGTTAAAGGGGTATGATTATACCAAGGTAGTATGTATGTACATAAATACATCGTGCCTCCTGCGGCCCTCCTCCATCAATGATCTTCACAACACGATATATATACACACTAACTAGGAATAACCACACTTCTTTCTTGGAGTGTAATTTTAATCATTTGTCCACTTTATTTGCATCAAATAAAAATCCATTTCACACTGGCATCGATTGAAAATGGGAAACATTGTGAAGAGTCAATAGCTTAAGAATCAAAGAAGTTTCCAAAGCATTTTTTTAAGCATTACATTACTGTAATTAAACTATTGGTGCTAATTTAAATTTTGTCCCCCAGTGATCGCCATATTGCGTGATGACGTCACAAGTGAAAAAATACCTTATGAGAGTTTCAAAATGTTGGCTTTAAAAATTAAAAAAAAATATACCCTTACTTGTTTCGGCCAATAATCGAGTACAAAAAATTAGTTGTAGGTATATGCAATTAAATATTAACAATTATAATAAAATCTTCAGAAAATTTAACCGCAATAACCCAAAAAAATAATTACTTAAATTAACTAAATAAAAATACGGTATATTTTCTTAATATCATTCAAATAGAAATACTCATATTAAGTCATGAAAAATAAAATTTTATTAGTGCACATAAGAAGCAAATACTATAGGTTTCCTACATTAACTTCAGGACTGAACACATGTATTAAAAAGAAATAAAATCCAGACAACAATTTTTTAATACTTTTTTATTTCAAGTTCAAAATTTCAATACCTAAAAGATGCTAACCTTTGTTATTGGCTTGCTTCCTTACATGAAAAAAAAAAAAAATCATTTTCAGCCGGTAATCAGGACTTTTAATAGATATTAAGAAAGCATCCAAATACAAATGGAGGTCAAAATAAAATCTCAGTAATATTTCGTACATTGCTGTAAAAAGCCTAGTCCTATCAGCACATATTACTATTATTTTCACAAACACACTTATATATTTATCAGATCAATTATCTTATTATGCTCTAATTAACCGTTACGTCATAATATATTTACAGACTTACAAAAAAATTAACATCTTTTGCAACCATCCGTGTTGCTTTGTTTGTTTCATGACTGAAAACAAGAAACAGAAAAAAATAATTTATCTTGTTCGGTTTTATATTATAATCTAGTTAAGTAAATTTTTTCCATCTCAAAAATATTTTGTACCGGCAAAGAATAAAAGTAAGAAAGAATTTGAAAGCATTTGTTGGGTTATTTATTATCAATGTCTTGGTACTATAATAATGGTCAAAAACTAATTGAATAGGTTCGTCATTAAAAGTAAATAAATGTACAAGTGTATCTACATAATACATAGGAATAAAATATTTGTAAAAATTGTAAAAGAGAGATAAAAATTCATTTATAGTAACGCTCTCTCAACTTTTTTTTCCGCATGAAATTCTTTAAATTGTTTCTACATAATTATAGTCTCTTTATCCATATTATTTTAAAGATTAAAATTAACACCACTATTATTATTACTATTTTTATTTTTATTATTATTATTATTACTACTACTGTTATGATCAATAAAAGAATCATCATTAGAAAAATGTAACATGGGACCAACATGTAACTCTGTCACAATAAATAAGTAAATGAAAAATTCAACTCAATGAATCAAGAAATTTTTCGGATTTGTAATGTTAACGTAAGAACAAATCAATTCGAGTGAGTCATATAATTTTTCCTACCTCGGGCGTTTTTTAGGATATTTGGACGTTTACTGCACCCTTGGTTGGAAAAATAGAGTTCGCACTTCTGGCACATTCAACCAGGGCGATCATAAAAGACCCCTGGGTCTTGTGATCGCTCTAGTAGAGATATCATTTCTACCCTAGTGATGTTTGTATATTCATTAAACTGTAACTAAAATAAGTCTGCATTGGTGTTTAAGTTTTAAACCGTTAAAACACGTACCATTTTACAGTAGTAAAAAAAATTAAAGTATCCTTGCAAACAAACTTTTTCAAGATACTTTACAACTTTTTTTTAGATATCTTGCAAATCGTTTCGATATGTAGATTTAGATATAAGTATTCGTTGGGATGTTAAATTATTTGTATAATGCTCTTATTGAAATAAAAAGAATTAAAAGAATTTTGTTAAAAGGTATGCATTGTATACCTATCTGCACATGTAATCTAAAAAATACTTTGAAATTGAACCAAATCTATAAAATCATCAAAATTATATGTGAAATATTTCTTTACAAAATTGATCCATTGCCAAGTTTTATAAAAATATCACTCTATCAATCATTTAGAGATTGATTACAAAAAAAATGTTAAAAATCTTTATTTTTTATAATCTTATGAGGAAACAAAAGTGTTGGGGATAAATGTATACGAAAATGTAAACAAAATGAAATGATATAGAATTGTTTCTATATAACATTAAAACGTAAAAAAAATTGAGTCAATAATTGAAATTATTACATTGAAGTAAATAGAGTAGTATTAAATTCAAAAGTTCAAACTAAGAAACAGTGAAATTAATATCAAGCAATAGAGAGAGCGCGAAATAAGTTAGAGTGATTAAAATAGGGGGAACAAGCCACGCGAAAGATCACAGACATAGTACGAGAAAAAATAAGAATGATAAAAAGACTTCGTATTTTTTCCCTGATTGCACACAGAAAATGTTACGCTTAATTATTCATGTGGAATGATTACGTTCAAATGATTTCAAGCTATAGTCATAGAAATATTTATCTGTCATTACATTATCACGTAATCACCACAAGCTACCAAGATTCTTGAAGTATTGAAAAATCCAAACTAACATGAAAAAGAGACAGTAAAAACCCGATAGTTACTTTTTTGACTTTTTTGGGCAGTTATACTTTTTAGCGTATCCGTCCATATTTAATTGTTGTCTAAATTAACACAGCATGACTGCCGGTAGTTTTAACACGTAATCTTGAAAGAATTACCGAAAATAAATGCATATTGGCTGCTTTGCCTTAGATCACTCCATTTACTTTAATGTGGGATTTCTGACGAAATGAGAGTAGAACCGAATGTTCGCGCAGCAAATTGGTTGCAAATCATAAATATGGGGAATCTTGGATACAAGTTGTGATTGATGTAAACATACATGCTCGTGAGCACACCCTTATCCCTTTTATCACTGCAAGAAGTTGTATATTTAATCGCGTAAGTCACACTATCATCTCATGATGTCTCTGTGTGCGTTTTCTCGCTTTTAATAGTAACCTATTAATGATAGTAATAATAATAATATCTAATAATAACAATAAAAATCATAATGATGATAATAATAAGACAACGCGCTATTACATATACACATATACGTACGATAAATCTGAGACTATCAGTACACTTCATGTACAAGAGAATTCTTCAGCGGCATTCATTGCATGATGTATATTATTCGCTATGCGTTAAGTGGCGCTTTTTTGCTACGTGAGCGTACACAGGTAAACATTTCTTTTTAATTCCATATAGCTGATTCATGAAAATGGATACACAACATGTAACAAAGAGATACTGCTAAGTGAGTAATGTTACTAGATTTAGTCAGTTTGCTGAATAATTTGTAATTTTACTTGAATTGTTGTTGACAATATTCAAACCGAGGTGTAATGTAGTAAATTTTTCGACACGCCTTGCCCAGGGAGCTCCATTTAGTGCCATCTGTCGTGGCTCTAGAGACCTTGATCTACACACGTGCCTCACAACTCGTGCGAGTGCGTGTGTAAAAGTCAATGTCTTTACAGAGCCACAATAGATGGCTCTAAATCGAGCTCCCCGCGCACGTTGTGTCGAAAAGTCATATATAGCACGCGTGCATGGGGAAATGCGACTCACATACGCGTCTCCCCAACGCACTCGCTGGCGCTCGTGCGAGACCTGACACGCGTGTGCCAATCGCGTTCCCCGCGTACTATTCCATTCGAGTTAATTAAATTTCTTACAAAACACATAGTAAAATGACTAGGTGTTAGTGAGGTCAATAGTAGTTTTCGTACCTTGTGATGACGCACGTCCAGTTGGTTAATACAAATGCCCAAGGGTCATTTGTGTTTGCCCTGGTTAGATGCGCCACAGGTGCAAACACTATTTTTCCTGCAAAGGGCGCAACAAACTTCCAAAGAGCACGATGTACGCTCGAGATAGGAAAAGTAACATTTCGTGCTCTCTAAGCCATCCGTGCAAGCCCACGTCTTCAATTATTCCCGAAAACTTTATTTCAACGAATGAGATTGCTTCGAATCTATATTTCGGGGTATTTCTGTGTCAATTGCATTTTTGTAACAATAAGTTGTGTAATCATGTAACACAATAGCAATACAGTAAGTAAACTATGAATTTTTAAAGTTACTACACTACATTGAAGTAGGTACTTGTTTTACCAACACTGAATATAATGGTTTTAGAAGATTTTTGTATCCTGTGTGGCATTTCCTTAACCTCAACGTAAGAACAAAGACAATTATTCATTATAATATTTGTTAATTAAGTGACATAGCGCTGGATAAGTTTAATTATAAGATGATACTAACATTCTGCTTCAACGTGAAAAGTGTGCCAGATTATTTTATAATGTGTTTACTTGTACCTCGATCTACGGACATCCGAATTAAGAAGTATCAAAAAATCCCCATCAAAGGGTGGAAGTGCAAAAAGGCCGTTGTTGCGCTAAACTTTGTTTTGAGCATGTGCACTTACGCACACAGTAAAATAGCTGCACATAACTGCACGAAATTAATCTAATGAAGCAAAATGATTATATTAACTTGTATTAAGGCGCTAAGTAACTTGTGTAAAAGATATATTGTTATTAATATTATTTCTCAGTGTAACATTGCGTGTCTAAAAATGCTAGGCTCGCGTTCCAAAAAAATGCCGCTTAAGCACTACTTGTCTTCGTACTCGCAACAATCGATCCTAGAGTCATCAACCCATCAGTGACATTAATTATAACTATTATAAGAATCTACTACGTGTATACGCCCGCGGGCACACTTACACACATACATTCGCATACACGCGCGCGATTAATGGAAATATGGACGTATTTATCAGTGGAGCGTTAATACGACGTAAGTACAGTATGTATGTGATCAATCGATGACCGAAAGTCAATTTGTGTGTGAATATGCCATGGAACCGAGACATCGGTGATCCAGTAGCAGCTTACAAAATTACGTTGCACGAGGGTGGGCTCCGTCGTGCCGTGTGACCACCCGATGCAGGGAGGCTATGCGAGTTTCTGCTCTGCGTCTGAGCGAACAGGACTCCCTGGTATGTCACGCCGTTGAGTTCCATGCTGACCACGAGCGAGTTTTCGTTGCCATCACCTGTAATGGTTAACCAATACTTTTATTATCATTGAATGAGATTTTTGAGAATATTATTTATGTAAGTCACACGCTTCAGGATAATTCGTTTAAAAAAATAAGAAACTAATTTTTTGAAGTAAAACTTTTTCAGTCACGCCGCTTTTAAATAGGATAGAATTTTAGTGGTCTGACACCGAAAAGTAAGTACTCGAAAAAAAATTCAACTAGGTTTATAGCTAAGGGTCAATTTGTACTAAACGTCTAAATTAGTTACAAAGGCTTCTTTTTTATTCTCATCAAAACTTGACTATTTATTAATATATGATTAATAAAATAAATCATTAATTTCTCAATGACAAAATTACATATTATGATAATTGTGAAAAATATTCCTCACACTTACTGAAAAAGGAAATTATTTGTTGCTTTTAAATAATTTGATTTTATTCAGTGAATACAAAATAATTCATACTTACATTGTTTTTATAATAATCAACCGATAAATAATTTACTAACATTAGGTTGACAAAATCAAGTCGTTTAGTTCAAAATGACTTGTACATTGTTTAAATAGTTATTATATAAGGTAAAGTACTCTATATCCGGACAACAGCGATATTCGGAGATTCGGACCAGTATCCGGACCAACAGCGGCGATAATAAAAAAAATTGTTATCAACGTTAGAAGAAAAAAAAATTATTTTTAATCTCCAATACCAAACTAATCTAAAAAAGTCAAAAGTTTTATCGAATTACTTGTATGAACAGTTAAATAAAACATTTTCTCTTAAGATTCGAGGTTTTTGGTGTTTTGCTGCTGTCCGAACATTAGATGTCGTAGCTCTAACTGTGCCCTATATTCGGACACACACAATTCAGAATCATACAAGTTTATAAGTTAAGGGAGTTCTATCCCTCGCTATAGTACATGCTGTGCATATGCTGTGCATGCGACTGTTTGATGTGTCGTCTGACCTTCTGACGCTCACGTGAAAACATAACCTTTAGTAGTTTTCAGTCAACTTATAAATTTATTGTTTATTTGGTAAACAACCTCGATACGTTTTTTAAATTGATAAATAATCGTTAGAAATTTCTTTATTGTCGATAATTTTTTGGTTTGAATTGCCATGTTAATCAAAAAGTTATAAGTAATCCAAGCCAGCAAAACTGCGATTTCCCATAAGGTTACATGTTAAATTTTGTCAATACACAAATATTTATTTATCGCTTCTCAAGCAACCCCGTGTCTTAAAAATTGAACTGGGTCATTTTTAAGGTATTTTTTATCCGTACCTAAAATTTTAGCTCGATTGCAATGTTAATTCTATTTGGTGTAGAACTCCCTTATTAGAAATGGTACTTTGTGCAATATAACGACGGAATATAAGTTTTTTCAAGTTCTATTTGCCAAAATTGAAGCCCTCAAAATTAAGTATGACAGTGTATACAAATCGGCCATAACCTCATTTCAGCAATGTAGTCCATTTTCCGAATTTGGGTCCTTGCATTGTAGGGTATTGGCACCCTTCGGACTATTTAAAAATGCATTGTCCGGATATAGGGGTTTCAGGACATACTTTTATAATTAAATTGTAAATAAGCATACGATTAATAATGATAAATTTTTTTTCTGATTTTGATAGAAAAAAGGATTAACTATTCCGTACATTAGTCATTTTTTGTTGAGAAACGGTTTGATTTCTAAAAAACTCCGAAATAGTCGATTACCTAAAATTATATGTCCGAATACAGGGTACTTTACCTTACGCTGATTTCAAAATCGCAACGAAAATTATTGAAAGGTATTAAATGTTCAATAATATTAAGTTGCAAAATCATAATTCGCTCAATTTGAAGTGATGCGCACATCGGTTTTGTACATTTTAATTTGATTTTCAAACCAAATTTTCAAAAGATAAAATTAAAAAATTCATTCATTTATCGAATAGAGAATTTGCATGCAACGGGTAATTTCTACAGTAATATTAATTGAATATAATATCATAAATTAAAAACGAGTAGATTAAGCAATTAAATATTTACTGAGCGTGTTAAGGAAGTTCGGGAGTAATAATAAAATGCAGAGATCACTATGATATTGATTTTTCTTGATTGTCTGAAATACGAAGAACTTATATGAATTTTTTCAATATTTGTTATAGGTCATTTTGAAAAGAATGATACAAATTAAAATGAGTGTGATAACATAGGCTCTTATGGAACGTAACCTTAATTTGTCGTTTAAATGGACAAATATCTTTGGAAAATGCAAAGAAATTAAAAAAAACCATACCTACGAATGAAGTATTGTTTCAAGATTCAGTGAGTAAAATTTTAAGTCATGTTATAGCGCATTTTAAACAATGCCAACGCTAAATGTAAGGAAAATATTTAGTTCGTAGGTTGCAAGAGGGGGTGCGCGGTAAAGGGGGCCAAGCTGCGCGGGCCGGGGGGACCATAGAGATAATATCTCTATGGGAGGGACTCCCCGTTCCTCGCCTCACTGAATGATTCTCCCGAACCTGCTTCATCAAGCTCTCATTCAAATCAATATCAGGTTATTATGACGTCAGAGCTTCAGAATTTGTACAGGTTCATTGTCTTACAGTTGCGTGACGATAAACATTGAGTCATTTTGCCATATTCGAATACGCTCTGTCCGAAATCCAAAGAAGTCTTTGAGAGCAAGATACTGAGCTTACAACTAAAAATATTTGATTATAAATCATCGGAATTCTTCAAGCAAATTTAAGCAATCAGATCCATCAAAAGTAATTTAGACATGTTATGATAGCGCGGTCAACCTAGATCTTTTTCATTCGAAAATGAACTTTTCCATTACAGGCATTTTTATTCTTTGTAAAATAGTAAAAAAATACGCTGATCACGAATTTTGGTATTCATCGTCTGAAATATGGGTGCGTCATTTTTTAATTTAACAATAAGTGAAAAAAAAATTTTTTCTTTACATTACAGGTCATATCTCCTCTCCAGTGAATTTTTCGCCATATGCACCTGTCATATTTTTTAGTCTCCATCAAATCGTCTGAAAAACAACGCTGGTTCGAAGTCTCTAAGTGCTTTTGTTTGTAAACATATCGCGTCCAAAGTTAAAAAAAAGCGTTTTTTCGACATTTAACAACTGCGAAACGAAAACACCAAAAATCATGAAACTTTCCAAAATTGTTGCTCTCAATGATGTTAAGAAGAGCTCAAAATTTTAGCAAATACGGTTCTACCTTTTTGATTAATAGCCGATCGATTTTTTTTTCAAGCCTTGATGGCAAATTACGCCATTTTTTTCGTAAAAAAGTTCAACCATCCTGGTTCGAAAATGCAATAAACTATCCAAGTTTGTTATCCCATTGGAATTTTTAAAAATATCGATGTGCGACGATGTTATAAGGATTTTTTTACCGATACCCTTTTTTGACACACGTATACAACTATACAACATTTTTATTTTTCAATGTAGATGATCCGCTCTTCTACAACTTAAAAACGCTTTTCAAGACGAAGATTTATTATTTTAAAAATCCTTTCGACGATCATCTGGTGCTGAGATGATTTCTTTTCAGGGGCGACAGGATTTTTATGGGAAAAAAAATTATCTTAGCCCCAGATGACCGTATAAACGATTTTATTTTATTTTTTAATCTTTGTCTTGAAACGCATTTTTATGTTGTAGAAGAGCGGATCATCTACATGGAAAAATAAAAAAGTTGTATGGTTGTATACGTGTATCAAAAAGAGGTATCGGTAAAAAAATAGTTATAACATCGTCGCAAATCGATATTTTTTTAAACTCCCAACGGGATGATAAACTTAAAGAGTTTTTGAATTCTCTAGCCAAGTTTAGATAATTTTAATTTTCTGCGAAAAAAATGGCATAATTCGCAATCAAGGACTAAAAAAAAATCGATAGGCTATTACTCAAAAAGTAAAAACCGATTTTGCTAAAATAGGTTCGGGAGTATCAGCGAGGCAAGGAAAGGGGAGTCCCCCCGGCCCGCACAGCTTGGCCCCCTTTACCGCGCACCCCCTCTTGCACCCTACGAACTCAATATTTTCTTTACATTTAGCGTTGACATTGTTTAAAATGCACTATAACATGACTTACAATTTTACTCACTGAATCTTGAAACAATACTTCATTCGTTGGTATGGTTTTTTTTAATTTCTTTGCATTTTCCAAAGATATTTGTCCATGGAAACGGCAAATCGAGGTTATGTTCTATAAGAGTCTATGTTATCACAATCATTTTAATTTGTAACATTCTTTTCAAAATGACCTATAACAAATATTGAAAAAAATCATATAAGTTCTACGTATTCCAGACGCTCAAGACAAATCAATATCAAAGTGATCTCTGCATTTTATTATTACTCCCGAATCTCCTTATAACATTATTGAAAGTAACAATTTCTGAGAGTTTCATGATTGCAGGTGTTTCCGTTTCGCAAACCAGCACCGTTTTTTAGACAATTTGATAGAAAATTGAGGGCATTATGTTTCCTTGACTGGGCTATGAGGTTATTCTCTCAATATATAGTGCATAAGCATATTGGGATTTGCGGTGTTGAAGATAATAAGGTTAGGTCGGATTTTTGCTCACATGTAAAAACTGATCCAACCCTAGAACATTAAGAAGTCCTGATGTCACATCACGTGATATCAGTGTAAATATGACTTGCAATTTTAATTAATTATTATAAATTCGTGACATAATATGAAAAAAAAAACTATTTGATACGCGTATTTAGTGTAACATTTTCTATAAAAAAAAAAATTATGTTTCATGCACGTACTCTATTGTCATGAATGATAGGTGGCAAAAACCAATCTGTGTGATTTAAGACGGCCCAGAAATAAAAAGAGAGGCCCACCTCTTTGAGGTTATGTAGAGGAGCTAATTTTGACCATTTTCCATAAAAACTCGTGTAAAATGTACGAAATATGTTTAGTTGATTTCTTACACAAACTTTTACAAAAAATTTGAGACCTTTTTGTACACATAATTTTTTAAGAACAAGCCCATAAAAGTTTACTTCTTAACATGAGTTTTATGTCTTCATTTAAAAAATAGCTATTTCCTCAAAAAAATAAAATTCGGCGACGACTTTTTGCATTTAAAGAAATTAATTAAGCCTAAATTTAAGCAGATTAATTTAGGATTCTAGGGGAAAAATTTGAACTAGGGATATAACGCCCAATAGACAGACACCCTTCCAATAAATAGACGCTTCTCAAGAAAAGTAGAAAACGCAAAATTTTAAAGTTAAAAATAAAAAATCGACAAATATTAAGATAAAGACTTATCTCAGGATTCCATAGAAATAATTTAATTGCTTGGTTACTTTAAAACCTTTCAATAACTGTCTTATTCTTGAAGTGTCTATCTATTAGAAGGGTGTCTATCTTTTGGACGTTTACCCTACAATTTTAGACTAGTAATGCAGAAAGCGAGTTCCCATTTGTGTCCACGATTACTCATTTAATCGAATTTGGGCTTTATTAATTATTTATAATGTACACAATTGTTATTAATTGAAAAATTATCTATGTATTTTATACCGATGTTATGAAGCTATGAAGTCAAATCGGCTTGATCGGTAAGGTAGGAGACTTCAATTGTTTCCGGACTGCACTCAAGGGGATCCAACCGCATGGAGATACAGAGATAGAGGGCACAAGAGCCCTGATCTTGCGATACATCCAAAGTGATTCAGATAGCCGAAAATTCCTTCCGTCACTTTCTAGCCAAGCCCTGAGATTGGCTCTAGAATGCATGGTCAGTTCACGAGAGCTGATTGCAGGGCTTTGCTAGAAAGAGACAGAGGGAATTGTCGGCTACCCGACTATCTTTGGATGTATCACTTCAACTTGTAGAAAGCTATATACCCCTTGTTCCTTCCATCTTGATATCTCTATGGATCCAACAGAACAACTTTTACCATAGTAGTTTACTCTGTCACCAAAATATTAGATTATTCATTCATAGACATACTCAAAATCAGCAAAACCCAAAATTACATGCACTTGCCAGAAACATTATTTGCTATCATCCAAAGTTTAGAGTTAATATGGGAACTACAACTTGATGTATGAACTCCAAATTGTGTTTGATAATAAATAATGTTAATATCAAGAGCATATGATCTTGCGTTTTGCTCATTTTGAATATGTATTTAAATAAACAATAAAAAAAAGTAGAGTTTCTGACAGAATAAACCACTATGGTAGACGAAGACCTTTTAGACCCTACAGAATCCAAATCAATCAAGGAAGTCACCGCGGGTAAAAAGTTGAATAGAAAAACCAACCTTTTTTTCTCATAGCATATATTTAAATATATTTTAAAGACAATAATTAATATATAATAATGCAGAAATAGTGGTAATTAGAGGGAACATAAGTACATGATTTTAATCTTATTTTGAGGAAGAAGAGTGGTCATACAAAGCTTACAAAGGGGTGAGTCCGAATTCACAACCCAATAATCACGCCATCGACTTGCCATCGACACCACAATATTGTCGATAACGCATCTGCTGCACACTTGTCAAGAGTTATATCTGCACAACTTCATGATCTACGCTTCGAAAAAATTCCACATTCTCCGTATTAGCCAAATTTCGCTTTCAGCAATAATCATACATATTTGTTATAAGCCAAAGCTTTTCTGCGATACTACGTCATGCAAACAATTGGCACATAGCGTATCGTAAAGTTATATATTAAAAAAACTAGGAGTTTGGCGGGAAGCGTAGGTAAGGCTACATGGCGTGCAAAGACGCTCCGCGAAAAAGTTTCAGTTTTTAAATTGTTGATCGACAATAAGAAAGGAAAGTGACCTGGGAAGAAAAGATAAGAAGTATCAAACAGAAAGTAATAAAAGTGGAAGCTAAAGTGGATGAAAGTTAAAGAATATGAAAAAAACGGATGTATAACCTAAAAGTGCCTTTTTCACGCTGCAAATACACGTATGAAAGGAGCAACCGAAGCCAGGAGAAGCTTGAGATCAGTTGCACCAGAAGTGCTAAAGAAAAAAGGTACTATAACAAAAAGCTTAAAAGGGCCACAAGTCCACCAGTTAGATCAACCTTTGTTAAGACATTTGGGTTTCCAGCGTGGGAGCACAAATACAGAGGAGACGACATGGACTCCAAAAGAGTGGACAAAATGATCAAGATGATGGAGGAATTTAAAACAGATATGAGCGAGATGAGGGAAAAATCAGATAAGGTAAACTCAGGAATCGACGAAGTCAATAAAGGACTAGACGTGTTGAGAAAGGAATGCTTGGGGAGAATTTCATCTCTAGAGGCAAAGTGCAAAGAGGGAAAGGAAGAAAACGAGAGAGAGAGAGAGAGAAGTGAGATTAAAGAGAGGCTGAGAAAACTGGAAAGGGAAAGTGAGACAAGAGACAGAAAAAGCAGAAAACTTATTGTAGTTATCAAAGGAGTAAGGCTGGAGAATCAAAATTTGGAAGGAAAAGTGAAGAAGTTGATTAGGGAACATACTGGACATAGTGACAAAATTTTTCAAGGCTGAATTCATAGGAGATAGAAACAGACAAAAGGAGAAGTGGATTCTGGTCAAGCTGACAGACTGGGGATATAAAGAGAGAAATAATAAGTAAAAAGAAATTCCTACCAAGAGGACTGTACATAGAGGAAGATCCACCAACAAAGGAAAGAGAGATCCAACTAAAAGCTAGACAGCTGACAAGAGAACAAAGAGAGAAAGGAAAATCCTCTAAGGTGGGATACAAAAAAGTATTAATAAAAGGCACGTCGCTGCTGTGGGATGAGAGAACTAATAAGTTCACCTCAAGAGGAGACCAAGCGACAAAAGAATAGCAGAGTTCAGTGTTAGAAGAGGAACCGGTGTGGGAAGGAGTTAAGCTATGCTTTTGGAATGTGTCAGGACTAGTAAGTAAGGAAGAGGATGTTTGGGACTACTTGAAGGAGTTTGATTTTGTACGTATAACAGAAACTTGGATAGAAGAGAGCTCGTGGGTAAAGTTTGAAAAAAAGCTTCCAAAAGAGTTCACTTGGAGGTGTTGTTATGCAACCCGTATAAACAAAGAAGGAAGAGCAAAAGGAGGTATTAGAACAGGTGTAAGAAAGTGCAATTAAATTCAAGAGAAGAAGTAAAAGGTATGGATTAGAAATGTGGTGCTTAATAAAGTGAGTGTAAATAGGAAAGACTGGAAACTGATAATAGTGTACAACCAGGACACTAGGAAAATCGTCAAAACAATAAAGGACAATGTGGAGGCAAGAAGTTAGAATGCATTGATGATAGGAGACTGGAATGCGAGAATAGCGGAAGAGGGCGAGGCATGTCTACTTAGCGAAACGGATGAGGAGGGAAAGGTGGTTAGAACGTAAAAAACAAGGCGGTCAGATGATAAGGTATTAAACACAGAAGGTAGAATACTAGTCAACGGTATAGAAGAAAAAGGCTGATTTCTATTAAACGGCAGCAAAGGGAAGAAAGGACAAGTCACACATGTTGACTCGAAAGAAGAGTCAGTCATAGACTACTTGATAGTGAACCAGGAAGGAGCAGAAAAAGTTATGAAAATGAACGTATGAATAAATATAGATTCAGATCACCTACCGTTGAAAGCAACTGTTCAAGCTGATAACCCCAATACAGAACTAAACAGAAACAGAAGAGGTAAAGAGATCAAAAGATGGGCTAAAAGAAGAATTTTTTAGAAGAGTTTAAGCACCAACAAAACAAAGGTATTGGTGTTTGAGAAAAGAAAAAGATGAGGGAAAGATAGAAAGCGTAACTAGGGTGAGGAACCCTTACAGGAGGTAAAGGAGTTTGTATACTTGGGTATACCCTACAGAAGAATGGCAAGGTGGATAAGCATTTGAAAGAGAGAAGAAAGAGGACAGTGATGGCGATGAAAAACACATGGAGTATTGGTGAGAGGCTGTTCAAGGACAACTACAAGAGGTGGTTGATGATGTTTGCGGCGCTGGTGGTAAGTGTTGCCCTGGTAGGTGCTGAGTGGTGGGGCTGGAAAGTTGATGAAAGCCTGGATAGTATAAAAAGAGTGTATATAAAGTGGATTCTGGGCTTGGACAGGAATACGCCCAACCATACACTAATTGAAGAGACCAAAATCACAGATATTTAAAAAAACGCCCTATGAAGGGCGGCAAACTATGAGCGGAAGGCAATGAGATCCAACAAGGATTTGGTTATTAAGTGTACTCGTGAAAGAAATAAATCAAGAGCAGGAGAAACAGTGGTGTTTTGGAAAAACAAGAGAAGTGAGATGTTAGAAATAAAAAGTGGGCAAAGTATTACGGTAGATGAGAGAAGCTGCAAGGACTTTGTCGAAGCTAAGGCCAAAAATTTTATCATAAAAGAAACGGGACAAAGAAAAGAAAAAATTAAGGATTCAAAGTACTGTAAAGAGTATGAAAGTCTGGTGAGTGAAAAGGTTCCAGACTACCTAATGAATGACTTAAATAGTAAAGAAAGATAGTTAATGGCTAGGTTCCGGTGTGGCAACGCAGACAAAGCAAAAAGTTACTGGAAGAGCGAGGAGGAAAAGCAGTGTGATGTTTGCAGATGTGCAATAGATACAGTGACCCACACGTTAAGCGAATGCAGGAAAACAAAGTGCACAAAAGATATGTATAGAATACTGGACGAGGAGAGAAAGGATATAAATAATTGAAGGAATAGAAAGGATCAGAGAGGAGGCAAGAAATAAACTAGAAGCATTGAGTCAGGCATAAAACAGTAGGTACTAGTGAGAGGACGGTCAATGTCATAGAGTGCAGGCAGACGGAGCAGTAGTTACTGTAAGCAGAGCAGTGCAAGGGATACAAGAGATGACTATCGAAAGTATATCAAAGAAGAGAGTAATCGATACAGAAAAATCGATATGGTCAAAGTAGAGCGCAAGGGACCCTGACAAGAGAAAACGATAAAGACCGAGCAGAAGTAAACAGGTAAACATGCGAGAAATGGATCTAAAGGCGAACATGGAAAAGAGGATAAGAAAGTACGAGGAAGATTATGTTAGGAGCTTGAGCGAAGAACAGAAGATTTTGAAGATGAAAGGTCTGCTGGGAAGAGTCTTGACGGAATTGAAGGAGCACAAAGGGAGGTTAGAGGAGACTCAAAGCGAGATGATGGGGCTCAGAAAAGAAAACCGAGAACTGAGTGAAGAGAACAGATCAGTAAGGAGAGAAATGAGAGTCCTAAAGAGGGTGTTAGAGGCAGCGAACGAGGAAACAGAGGAAGCAGACTCAGATAGTGCAGTTAACAGCATACCTGATGAAACAGCTGAGGAGGAGAGGTCAAAGAGAGGAGAAAATGACAGGGAGGAGATGCTTTCAGAATTATTTCATTAGTGGTAACGAGCTTTCATAAGTTTTTCAAAAAATTGTGGAGGGTAAGAATTCTTGCGTAGTAGACTCTTAACAACTTTTATATTGAATGCATGAAATTTTAGATGAGAGAAGAGATTGGCTCTGTCTACTAAATTATAAACCATGTTTTTCTTAAGGGATACTGGATGATTAGATTTAAAGTTTAAGAAACGATCCGAGGACGATGGCTGGGAAAACCAGTTAGTTACAATGCTATTGTGATCTATTGTTAATGTTAAATCTAAGAAGTTTAGAGTGTTATTCGTAGAAAGTTCATGTATGAAATTCAAGTGATGGTTATAATTATTAAAAACATGTAAAACATCATCTATTTGATCCGATCTTAGGCACATAATGGTATCGTCAACATACCTATGATAAAAAAGAGGCTCAAAATTGTGTTCGTGTTTTAAAATTCTTAAGCAGTCACCCTCTAGCTCATCCATGACCATATCAGCAAACCGGGTGATACCGGGAACTCATTGGCGTCCTAAATGTTTGCCTATAGAATTTATTTTCGAAAGAAAAGAACGAGTTATTGAAAATAAATTTTACACATTCTCTTATCTCATCAAAGGGGAGGCTACACCGCTGTGTTAGTCTCATGGCACGCTTGTCCAAACTATTTAAAACCAGATCGCATGGTACGCATGTGAACACAGATGGGGCGTCAAGTGAAATCAAAGTATAATTATGAGGAATTTGTACATCTTTAATTAAGTTGATAAATTAAAGACTATTATTTATGTGTGATTTTGGAGGCAAAACATTACATTTCAATTCTTGGTAGATAATTTCTAAATGAGTTTTCATCCATATTATATCTATACTCGCGTGCCTCTTCGTGTTCACATATACAATTTACATACACTGTCTAGTCAATAATAGATAATCTTCTCCTTCTCGCTGTCTCTTCTATATGATTGTTGTTATCGCTTATTTAGCTGTTCTGTTGTTTGATTGATACCGCTCCTGTATACATTCGGTAGAGCGTTAACTGCCGTCCGATACTCATAAGTCACAGTCAGCTATTCTAGTAATGCAGTGTTTAATTTAATTTTCATCAGGTGAATGTATAATTCGGGCATCTGTTCTCTGTTTATTCGTTTCTCCAATCCATTATTTTATGGGTACATTTGCGTTATTTTAGTTGCCTGATGAGGTCCAAGAAAATTGGACGAAACGTTGCAAACAACTAATGAATATATACATACACTACAACTGTGTTGTATATTTACACATAAGCTCACCAATATCTTTCTACAAAAAGCCCCTACATAATAAAATAATGTTTGTATAATAAGTGGCGAAGCCAAACCCCCTTGTATATTTTTTTTTAAAAAGAAATCATTGAATAAATAAATAATTACAATAAATAAATATAAGAATGTATTAAAAAACTATCCTTTATTGATAAACCTTGTTCCCATCTCATATCACTACTTCTTTCAATATTTGCCTTTCAAGTGCTATAGTTGATTCTAGTTTATTGCTGCTGGTTGTTTGTGTGCTTGTCTATTTTTCTCCCTCTCTCTTTCTCTACTGATCCTGACATATTATATGCTTCATTGCATGCAGTACTCTAAAATTAATATACAAATTCACTCGCTTAGCTGCTGCCTCGTAAGAAAGAAAGAGAGGGACGATATCCTTATTTCTATCTAGGGAAAGAGAAACGAATTTTTTCTGAAGTAAATCTGGTACTATTTGTTTACGGATTGCTGGTACTTAATGATGATACAAATTTTTCACGCTGACATTTTTTTCATCTGAAACTTGAGGGACCAAATAGTTTATCAACCAAATATCAAGTGTTTAACCTCCAAAGTAAAAAAATAAGGTGCTATAGTATATTTTAAAATGCTAAATCGGCATATGAGAGTATCGCGGCTCCTAGCTGTTGTCGTAGTTCTCCTACTTGCCAACGCCACAGTGGGAAAAAATCGTTTTTTTTTGGGCAAAATAGTCTACAGATCACAAAAAGCCACGTATCAAAACAATTTTTTTTTGTAAATTAAGTCAAGTTAAATTACAACAAATTTATCAAGGCAGATTTTTCATTTCATCGTCAAAAGGATTAAACCTACTTAGGTTAAGGTTATAACCTCAAAATTAGAAAAATAAGATAACTTGCTGATCTCGTTGATTTTTTTTTATAATGAAAAGGTTTCTGTTAAATGATATAGCATGATAAACGTTACCTTCTGGTATTAAGGGCCACTTAATACAAATATGTTATTGGAATGTAAAAATTCAGAATGGAGGATCCAATATAGCGGACCATAATTTCAAAGATTACTATAATCTTGGAAAAAAGCTATGACATAGGGGTTTTTGAGGTCGCTGAATACGAATCTGTTATAAGAATTTTTGAATTCAAAATGGCAGATCCAATATGGCAGACTAAAATTTTAAAAATCACCTGAATCGCAGAAAAAATCTATGTAATAGGGGTTTTTGAGGTCGCTGAATACGAATCTATTATAAATATTTTTAAATTCAAAATTTTGGATTGAAAATGGCAGATTGTAATTTTGAAAATTATACTTGTCTCTGCAAAAAAATATTGTGTAGTGGTTTTCAAGGTCGCTGAATATAAATAAGTCTTTGGAATTTGTCAATAAAAGATGGCTGATTAAATATCACAAAAAAAATATGTTGAGTGGAGAAAAATTCTGCGACTTATTTTTTCGACGATATCATATAAAAGATTAACATCTTGTGGACCTTTCACGCCTTGTATAATGACATTTTTTATTTATATTACTTAGATCGGCACTCTGTATCATTAAAATTTTCATGATATCATGTATGTACAATAAATCAGAATAAAATTCATTAGTCGTACTTAAAATACAAGCATTTCACATTATAAATGGTCCAAACATTTTTTTTCGTGAATCACATTAAAATTCTATAATGACTTTTTTTTAATACAAAAAACCGTATACTAGTTTTTATGGCATTTTTTTTTTATGAGCTTCAGTCATTCTCTGTTTTAAGTAGTAAGTCATTTGCTTCCTCCAGCAAAGGATCGCTTTCTTTCATTTCAATGTTTCTTAAGCTAGTTATATAACGATCTGATGTCAGTAGAAGATAATGAAGTAGACCTTCCATAGTATTTTCATGAGATGTTTTAAGTGTATGTTCGATACGAGCCTGTTTTATTATTTTATTAAGTGATTCTTTTGGTTCTTCTAATAAACAGCCAATTGGGAGCACACGTTTTTCTAGTATCTCAGCTCCGTGTATCAACAGTTTGTGCAATACACAAGGCATCCCTAGTGTTGGAGACCAATAGAAACCAATATAAAATTTCATCAAAACCAATAAGAATTTTCTATTGGTTTTGATGAAATTTTTTATTGGTTTCTATTGGTCTCCAACACTGGGGATGTAAAACCATAAATATTTTTGGACAAACATATCCGCTGTTACGTTAGCTACTTTTTGAATTTCGGAATATCAATTAATCTTCCCGATGCTAGCACTTTCAATATCACGTACAGCCTTTTCAATATGCCTTTATCGAATCCAGTTAATGGGCCTAACCCCTATATCATAGCTTTTTTCCAATATCATTGTGATTTTTGAAATTTCGGTCAGCCATATTGGATCTGCCATTTTGAATTTAAAGATTCTAATAACGGATTCGCATTTAGCGACCTCGAAAACCCCTAGATCATAGCTTTTTTCCAGGATTATTGTAATTTTTGAAATTTCGCTCCACCATATTGGACCCGCCATTTTAAGTTTAAAGATGCCAGTAACGGATTTGTATTCAGCGACATTACGATAACTTTGTTGTAATTGAAGCTAACTTAATTAAAAAAAGAAAAAAATTATCGTGATACTTTTTGTGATCTGTTGGCTATTTTTTCCAAACAAAAAACTATTCTGTCCCACTGTGGCAACGTGGCGCTGCCACACTAATTAATACATTGATAGTTACACTACCTCTATTTGTAATCTTGATGTGCGTATTGGGCTGCAGAGGGCCGCCATTGGGTTCATAGGGGGCGTCCTCGGCGCAGTCCGGGACCGCAGCTGGCTCAGCGGCGTGACGCGGTCGCTTGGTCGGTGCCTGGGTGCTCGGGGGTGAGTCGCGCTCCAATTCGCGCTTGATGGCCATGCTGCTACCGGTGTGCGAGGGATTTGGGCTGATTTGTCCGTGCGAGGATACGCTCGAGGAAGACCTGTGGATTCGGATGACATAAGTTGCACATTAGTGAATAGGATACCATGTCCCGGTGGGGCGCATGGGTTGAAAATTGTATGGATGGAGAAAGAATCAGAGGGTGATCAGGAAGATGATCATTGTGATGATGGCACCTATGACCAGCAATAAATCTGACTCAGACGAAAGGGCTGACACTACTCACTTGATGCCCAGGTCCAATGCCTCACGCTGCGGCTCGGGGCTCTCGATGTGAACGAGCGGAGAGCGTGAGCCCGTCCGCGGCGGTGAAGCAGACTGGACCGGATAACCAAGACTCGCCTGCACGTTGCCGGCGTAGAAATTGTTCCAGAGGTTGAAGCGCGACATTTCGAGCTGGAGGGCGGCCTGCTCACGGGATGGGGACGACCGCTGCGGCGGTGGTGACACGCTGTCCCCCCTCGACGGTGTAGGCACTGTGCGCCTGAAGTCACGCTGCAGCTGCTTCATGAACTCGCTGAACATCTCTGGGTCTATGCCTGTGTGGAGATACACCATACATATACTTTCAATACGTCATACAACCTCGTCGTTCACGATCAGGATAGTTTTTCGGCTTATGAAGTTATGTTTTTAAGTTATGTTTGGTTACGTTTTGTAGGTTCACACTAGGTAAGATTGTTTTTTACAACAAACCATGTTTCAAGACTTAAAATTCCTGTCATATATTTTTGGATACTTGCACTCAAGTTCCAAACTTAAATATAATTGAATCAATTTTGCTAGTTAGTTTAATTAATTATTCTCCGTTCAATTACGTACGTTTCGCGGGACAAAATTAAGGATCTTTTGTTTGTACTTTGAAAAATTGAATATTTTTGTCAAAATAGACAGCCATGTCTCTATGATTTGTAAGGGAGTTCAACCGGTTTCGAAATTAACAACGGGATCGGAAGAAATTTTATTTATCTCTCGAAAGCACGTGCAAATAGAACCTCCAAGATGACACTGTCAAAATTTAGAGGCATGGGGGCTACCTTCAGAGCCGAGAAAGTAATAAAAGTAATTGCGTAAACTTATGGGATACTGTACTTCTGAGCACTTCTGTTGCTTTTATTCATAGCTCATTTACAATGAACTGTCGATGAACATTTTTTCCTTGATAACAGAATACTTGTTACATTTCAAACAAAATTAGAATATGGAACTGAATTAAAAAAAATCAAGTGCTAAAAATTTTACAACTTATTAAAAATTTGTATATTTATTAAGAAACCAACACTAAAAATGTTTCTGAAAAACAAACTGACAACAAAATAAGTATGGTGAACCCTCAAGAGTAAAACTTGATATTAATAAATTGGATTAATAAAATTATCATTAAGAAGTATATAATTATTCACCAGAAACGACTCATCCTGAACGGAGAATATTAACGTTATAGAATATTATAGTTCCGCTGAAACCTATATTCGCTCAAACGTCACTAATCCAAGAAAAATATTGGAATATCTTAGAAATGCACCGCAACGAGAAATTTAGCATGTAGGTAGTTGTATCCCAAAATGAAATAATGATAAGATCTTTAAGTAACTTTGCACATAGCTAAATTAATATCAAATAAGTACTCCGCTACATTTTTGTGAGGCTAGGGATCCTAGGAGGAACAATATCAGTGTTTATATCTTTGTCATTTTTGATACTTTAACATGGATGCTTATGGAGAAATGCCTTTTTCTGAAATTTAATGACGTATATCATATGAAATAATGATAAACTTTTGACGATTTTTTTTGTATATTACATAAATATCTAATGATCTCATTTAATTTTACAAAATAACTCAAGGGTATTTGCAGATAAGAAATATATTAATACCCGTCGTAAAAACTGCTAAAGGTTATGTCTCCACACAAGTTCAAGAGAGACAGAAGGCATACCACACTGCCGAACTTTGGATGACATATGGTCACAACAAATTAAGAATATGACATCAATTGATTTTGTCTATAATCTGAGCCAGCCTTTATTTTTCATCAACTCAGTAACCAAATCCATACTGCGCAACGCATGTTGTAGATGTTGTAATATAAAGTCGTGCGACAAAGTATTATTTGTGGATCCAATCTCGTAGATGCACCTATGCCTAATAGAAAAATGCAGCTGATCTATTCACGATCGCAAGGCAAAACAGATACCTTCTAAAATGGTGTCCTTAGATAACTCAGTTCAATTTTGTTTAAACTTATCAAGAAAAAATACGTTGAAAGTGACGTCATTTAAAATAATTAATTTAATAGCAAACATAAGTATAAAGTATTTCGCAATAGTTTTTGGCCAACCAATTAAAACGCAGCAGTCTAGTTAAGTTTCTTAGGCAGCTTCAAAAAGAGACAACCGATGCTGGTGGCCGTCAAACAATATTGTACATCGAAAGTATGCAAGGGGGGAAGCCAATATAAGTAAATATCAGTGAAAAAAATAAAAAAAGCTGACCTGCGTTCGGTAGCTGCATCATGCCGGGCTGTTGGTGCTGGGGGTGGTGTGGGTGGTGCGCCAGTGGGACGTGGGCGGCGCTGCCGTTGTGGAGGGCTTGGTGTTGACCACCGGCGGCCGCCTGCTGGACAGCCGTGACCAACGATAGGGGCGACAGCTGGCCGTGCAAGTGGGATGCGAGACTGTTCGGGGTGTGGGCGCTGTGCTGGTGAGTGAGGGCCTCGTGCATGGGCGTGCCCGGTCCACCGTTCGTTCCGTAAGTCCCGTAGTTGCTCCGTCGGCCTTCCCGCTTATTACCGTCGATGGCCACTCGCAGCTCTTCAGGTGTCGACAGATTTTTTTTCGCGCACTCGTACGGGTACAGGTATTTCATATATCTGAAACATCATTCGCAAATAAGTGCCTGTGATTCATCTGTAACATTATCCCACTATTATTATTATTATTATTATGATTATTATTATTATTATTAATGAATATTCATTGCTATATTGTGTGTATATGACATCTTGCGTTTAGGGAATTACTTTACTGTAACTCAATGGACATTGAACAACGATCCATATTCACTCTACACAATGGTGATTCTAGTTTTTTTTCTCCATTAGCCGATAATTCGTTGGTGCTTTCGATGGAGAACAAAGAAAAATTATAAATCACTGCAATTAGAGCTACGGTAACGGATGGTCCCCTACAACTTCCCGGGTACTCGGTAAGAGAAGAATGGAGAAAGCAGTAGAGTATTATGTGTGGATTTGCCAATAAATGAAGTGCAAGTATATCCGTAATTAATGAATAATATGCCGAATTAATTGTGAGTGGTCTCTTGAAAAAGGCAAGAACAATCCAAAACATAAATGACGACTTCCAAGTACAAAAAAAATCAGACTTTCAACTGGATATGACAAGAAAAGCGTAAGTAAGTGGTAAAGTGTAGTAAATAGGTACTTTTTCGGATGAAAAGTTTCACCTAACTCCTTCAACATTATGTATTTCCAAGCATTTTCCGCATTTACCCTATCTGGAATCGATTGAGGAGTAAAACAAGCTTTTCAAAAGTGAAATTGAATACAAAGCCAAAAAGATTGATGTCTTGAGTAAGTACTTTTTGAAAATTTGAAATATACGCGCATGTAATAATGCAAATTTGATAAAACAATTTTCTTCCAACTAATAAAGTACACCTTTTCCACAAGGATACTACAACATCTTATAACTATTGAATTTTGAACTAACAGCTCCAATAATTATTACAACATCTTATAACTATTGAATTTTGAACTAACAGCTCCAATAATTATTACAAATTTGACGTTATACATGAGTGTTGAACCTCCTTAAATAGTATTTATTATTCAATTGGGGAAATGTTATCAGCCATTATTGGAGGATTATTGGTGCAAAATCAGAGGTGAGTGTACCTATTACCCTGGTATACCCTATTCTCATGGATTACTTGCTGAAAAAAAGTAGTACTGGGGAAAAATAGTTGAGTTTACTTCTGAACGAAAATACAACGCGCATTGTAAGTGGTCGTGTGCATATTACCGCGGTGATCCTATACTATATCAACAATACTCAACTTTTGTACCTCAAAAAAGAAGGTGAACGTGTTATGAGAATAGTAGGCTAGCGCTAGTAGACAAGCGTACACAAAAATCCATTGATGGAGATGTCAATTAAATAGTAGTATATTCAATATTATTATTTTCATATTAATTAGTAAATAAATTTTGCGATGACTTTTTTTATCACGGTAATTGAGAAACGGTAATCGGTACATTCGCTATAATATCTACACGGTTATCACGACCACGGTAATACAAGCATACTCTTTGTATTTATTTTAATAATAATAATAATAATGATGATCATAATAATAATAATAATAATAATGATAATAATAATAATAATAATAATAATAATATGCTAATGACAATAATATTAATAATAATATTAATAATGATAATAATAATAACAATAATAATAATAATGATAATAATAATAATTTATAGCAGTTTCGACGTGAACAAATTTTGAATCTTTAGGAGTTTACGCAAGGTTAAAAAAAAACAATGGATATTTACTCGATATTATATGGTGCATTTAAGTCAGATTTTTCAGAATGCACCACGGTAACAGATACACTTACCCCACCAGTTTTTGTTTTGATGATCGATCATACAGTGAACGTGCAATTTTCTCAACACCCAAACCACAGTGCCACTATCTTTATTTCCAAACGGTCATTTGATCATCAAAAACCGATAATTTTATCGTCACAAATTCCAAAATTTTCAGACATAAGTGAATTCAAATTTATATAAATCTTAATAAGAAAAGAAAAACATTATCCCCGAGTGAGGCCTGATATGAAAATAATAGTTTTCCTACCTCGGGCACTTTTGCAACCCTGGTATACCTTCGGTAGGAGAAACAGCGTTCTCTACTCATGTGCATCCGACCAGGGTGGTCCCAACAGTCCCTCGGGTATTGCTTCGCAAGCGCCCTCGGGCCCAGGGACCGCCCTGGAGAGATGCACATTTGTCACGAAAACTACTAATGCACAACAGTTCGAAACATTCAGTGTCATATGTTATTTGATAAATGGGTCGTACTTAAGGTGCTTTGCCCGAAAAATCAATTTTTATATTTTTGCTTAAACATTTTTTTGTAGGTAGATTATATATTAATACACGTTCCTGGTAAATTTGAAAGAGTTCGTACGTTTAGTTTTTGTAAAAAACAATTTCAAAGTTCGTTAAAATCGTATGACTATCCTTGTCTAACAACCGGAGTCTTACGGAACAGCTCTTGGATTGTCGCTCTGTTTTGGAGATGATTCGAAGGAAAATTTAATTGTCATAAAATAAAAATTTTTATCTTATTCTTGAAAGTTTAAGAATTTTTTTGATCAGTTGTAGAATAAAATCGTACGCTTACTTTTACAAGTAATTTCAGTTATAAAACGAAAAACGTTTATGAAAATATCGCTAGATGGCGTACCTCTCGAGGGATAAGCACCTTAAAAAAGAACTAAAAAATCTTTCAATTTAATATACGATGGATGTAATGAAAATCAATAATAAATGAGTGAACCTCGACCATCTGTAAAATATATAAGTGTAGAAAAAAGGTGAACGGGATTAAAATGAGGAATACAATTAATAAGTACATAAAAAATAATATACAATCACAAAGCTATAAGCACGGACATCCTAGACAAAACGAATGCAAGAACGAAAGACTGACACCGGGATCACGGGCAAAGATATTGAAATTCAAACAATTACATGCAAATGTGTATTGAAAAGAAGAGGTATAAGCATATAAATTCCAAGATAAATATACTTAATGATACACAAAATTGGTAACTAAACCGTATACATGAAAACAAATGGCAAATACTAACAAAAACCTTGTAAGAGACTTAAAGACAAAGGACTATCAATGAACAATCTATCTTAAGGTGGCTCTTCACACCTGTACTATCCATTTACGTGATAATCAGACTATCACCCTAAAAAATCGGGTTCGGACTCGCCACTCTCACCAACAGACGCATCTTGCAAGTTTTCATACATATGCTATGAGCATAGGCTGTTGAATGTTTTTATTGTATTTGGGTTAATATATTTCATAATTGAATAGTTATTTGTATTTTTCAAAGTACTAATGTGTTCCGCATTAAATAAGCTTACTTTTGTCCCATACCACTGGTGTTTTATATAATATTTCATGCAAATAACAACAATGGTGCATATGCTTGTCATCAAACCCATGGTAAGAAGTACGCTATAAGGGCTTGTTCTTAAAAATTACAAGGTCAAAAGGTCTCAAATTTTAGGAAAAAGTTTGGGTTGTATTAAAGGACATCCTCTTCAAGTTTAGTTTACATCCCCTGTCATCTATTTCACTGAGGAACCACTGATATAGAGACATCTGTATGGAGAAAATAGAGCCCAGAAATGCAAATACAATTGTTGCAGTAAATATATTGATTTTAGTAAATTGGACTTTAGGGTGCATTCATTAATATTCTTTAGAACAATTTAAAAATATCTGAATTCTCAGATATCGGAATAATTCACAATTTAGTCAGGACGTTTTCCAAAAACATTAATATGATGGAAGCAGCAGCTAAAACTTATAGACCGGGCGAACACGACACATTGAGGTGTACAATTTTTTTCAGTATGCAAATTTGAGTACTTGAATTATTGGACGTCAGATTAAGGACAATCCATTTTTTATTGTCTCCAAACGTATGCAACGATGGGCTACCTTTTAAATCCCATGTTAATTTTGATAGATTCCTACCTGTCGGTAACTGCCTAATTTAACATGGTATTTAAATGGCAGCCTATCGTTGCACACGTTTGGAGACAATAAAAAATGGATTTTCCTTCATCTGACGTCCAATAATTCAAGTACTCAAATTTGCATACTGATAAAAATTGTACACCTCAATGTGTTGTGTCCGCCCGGTCTAATTTGCAATATTTTCTAAACATAGCAAGTATATACTTACTGAGTTCGCAACGTGAAAGCAGCCGAAGTTATACTCGAAGGGAGGTGAAGACCTTTGATTATTTCCTGCCAGAGCTTTTTGTTAATGACGTCGACGAGACCACCCCGAGCAATCACCAAGTTGTACAGCTCATACAGGTCGAGCACTGACTTAGCCATTATTGGTAACCGATTAATAGGCGAACCTGCAACAGATAAATAAACGATCTTGTTTGACAACCAAAAAAATGTGCTTATGTACAATATGAATAAAATTAAATTATCCGTGTACTTATTTTCATGTATGAATCTTATAAAATACTGTTATTTTCGTTGGGTCATGCACGCCCGCATCCCTCTCTGCCTCTATAAAATGTGCTTTTCTGCTTTTTTCTCTGTTAATATAATTTATTTCAACATCTTTCTCGTAAAACCCTTTACTTTCCCCACATTTTAAACCTTTAATCTTGAAGACCATAAGAGTTGTAGACTAATTAAAAGGAAATAATGTAGGCAAAATATGAATGTTCAAAAATTACAAAAACAAAATCGTTTCAGATCGAGTTCCAAAAATGAGAAAGGGGATATGACATACATGTATACAGAGTACACCTGGACATGGACACCTAGTCCGAACTTGGGCAATACACCGGGCTGTTCTGGGATGGGTTTTTGCATAGTTCTTGGATTGGTTTCACCACTCACGGGACTTGTCCTAGCGGATTCAAAACGGTTGTTAGTCACCTCCTACCCCCTCCCATTTCATCATCAGTAATATTCAGATATCATAGTTACAAAAAAATTCCATACGATATTTTGAATATGATAAGCAATATTACTTATAAATGCTTGCTTGCATGATTGCCCAGTTTTCACTAAAAAAAAATGAAAAAAAAAAACAAGATTTGCATTTTTTTACGTGTTTTATTGAGTAACAAGAAATAGACATTACACAAATTAAGTTTTTACAAATTTAATAAAGCATAATTATGCACTAACATATAAGAAATTAAATTTCTTTACATTCGCTATTTGCAATGTTGCACTGAATACATTTTTATCAAATTAACATTAATTTGATTATTATATACATATAAGTGGGATTATTTGTTCAATGTCTGGAATAATAAAAGCGGGTGCATCAAGAAACGTACCTATAAATTGTAATTAAGGTAAATGTACCAGTACTTGGCCACCTTAGTAGACCTAATTCTAAATTACTCCGTAAATATTTAAAAAAATTGAAATTTCAAATTGTAATAGGTATTACTCGATAGTTATGACACTCTTCTAAGCAGTACCGAGAATAAATAATTTTTTACAAACACAGAAAAAAGTTTTTAATTATAATTCGAGTTGGTTGAATGTCCCAATTCTTGGCCACTGTAGAAAAAGGTTGTCCCTGTGGCCAGAATTTCGAGTCCTAGTA